>JASVEL010012658.1:0-63169 GCA_032618575.1 Nicotiana noctiflora | reverse complement strand
CTTCATGTAAACCTAGTGGAGGCTCGAGATGCGCATGAAAAGATAGCCAAACAGGTATTTCGGGTTCTTCATGATAGTAAGGATGAGTCGGATATAAAAACTAACAATCCCATTCTGTAGGTTTGACATAGGCTCGAATAGATGAAGGGCCTTCAAGATCAAATAGATAAAGTGCGAGTCGAAGCCAAACAATTCAAGGGGTGTATAGAAATTTTGGCTGCACAAAAAGAGAACAATTAAGCGGAGCTGGATTCTGCCAAGTCACAACTTCGATATGTAACGGACAAGTGAATAAGGTCGAGGAGCTCGAGTCCAATGTGGCCAACTTGGCCAAGGAGCTCGAGGTTGCCATATCGGAAGTGTTCGCGGCCAATACTAAGGCCCGGCTACTGTGACTCAATACAAAGTCGATATCAAAGCTGTCACACCTCCTTTTTACGCACCCGCGAGGGCGCGAAGGAGTTTTTTTCAATTAAAGGACAATCGAAGCGGGATTTATTTATTTAATTCAGAGTCGCCACTTGAGAGATTTATGGTGTCCCAAGTCACCGATTAAGTCCCGAATCGAGGAAAAGATTGACTCTGTATACAGTCTGCGAAACTAGAAACCCGGATAAGAAATTCTGTTAACCCGGGAGAAGATGTTAGGCACTCCCGGATTCCGTGGTTTTAGCACGGTCGCTCAACTGCTATTTTTGTTTCTATCTGATTTCTATATATATTTTTTATTATGTGCTTTTAATGTTCCGCTTTTCGATTTTTAGAAGAATTGCGACGTCACGAAAACACATTTCGAGTCACACCGCAACCAGTACGCCTGTGACTTTAACGTATCTCAGTTTCGCCGGGAGATAGATTTGGGTCACATAAATGCGCACCCATATTTAAGAAAGTAATTATGTTACAAATCGTGCCTAAAGAGTCTATCGTCTTATTAATTTTGGAAAAAGACCGTGAAATTCACTAAACGGTCTTCCCGAGTCTATGTTTTTATTACAATTGATTGAGGGCCCCGCAAATGTGTATTTTAGTGCGGCGAGGCTCATCTCATTTTATTAAAGGCCAATCTTAGGATGAACTATATTGTCTACTTTCGTTTTTGTCCCTAATATTAATTTAATACCTAGTCCTATATGTATTATAATGAATAAATTTACGATTCAAAAACTCTTTTAATAGTTTTTAATTCCAATTTAATAACAGCGGATATGGCATCCACAATGCGATTGAGCCCAATACAAAGGAGAAACCAATGAGCTGGGCTTGAAGCCCATACGTGTGCCAGCCAGTTGAATGGGTAGACAATTATAAATCCTAATTAGTAATCAACAAATTCTTTGCTGAAGGTGAATATGCCTAAGTAGTAATGACATTTTTGCTTCTACCTCTTTAACACAAAGTTCTATAACATAACCTGGCTTTTAACTTTTGCAGTTTATCAACACCAATTAAAACAACGTATTGAATGTATTGTATACGAAATTGAGACAGGATTATTAGTTTTGTAAATTCATTCCTAAGTGTAACTCTACAATCAACCTCAAAGGCGTAAGCAGAGACTAAATTAATTCTATAAGCGCTAAGCACTGAACAACTAAAATTTATTATATAGCTAAGCAAATAGCATAAGCTTCCATCATTAACTAATCACTACCAAATATTTCAATGACATTTTGAAACGTGAAATCCAAACAGCTTGTATTTTAGCGAAATTTCAGTTTTCAAACACATTAATCTTACTGTATTTGACAATCAATTATTCATTACCAAATATTTCAATTACATATGACAACTAAAATCTGAAGCAATCCAAACGTCTATATACAATAAAAAAAAACAGTCCAGCAACAATCTAGTAAGAAAAAATGCAAATTCAGTAGAATAAAAGTATCAATATATCAGAAACAGCTTCATTTCATAGTCCAATCAATCACTTGAAGTTACCAGGGTTGTGTACCTGGAAATCAACAAAGCAGGAGACTAGAGATCAGTGGAGTCGATGAAGCAAGGTAACAGCCAGGCCAACAGCAACAAGAACCACAGCAACCCAACCAGTAGACACTCAGCAAACAATCAGTAGTAATCCAAAACTCAGCAAGCAAAACAACAGCCCAAACAGACCCAAAGCAGTAGCCCAAAACACAATACTCAGCAAATAAAACACAATCAACTTCAGCAAACTAGTGATAAACAACTTCAATCAACCAATGACAAACAACTTCAACCACCAGAGCAAACGACCCCAAAATCTATGTAAGAGATCTCTGTGAACTCAAAACACAGTCCAATGAAACAGTAATCAAAGATCCAATGGCAAACCAAGAAGAATCCCAGCTCTCACTGTCTATTTTTCTAAAGTTTCTGTATGTGTGAATGGCTGTATGTTTCCAACTTCTATCCCCCCCCCAAATCCAGTCCTAAGCCCCCATCTATATAGCTTTTCCCTCCAGCCCCTAGTCCTGCCCACTATATTCTCTGCCCAGCCCATGATATTCCCTGGCAGCCCTGACACTGGTTTTGCCACTATATTGTGTCTGATCATGGGTTCTTTTAATTAAAATTAATAACAGGGGACAACTGGTGGTGAACTCTGCTGTACAGCAGGTTCCACCAGCAGTCTTAATGCACTACCCTTTATCAGTTACACCATTCAACCCTATACTAACAAACAACTATATCCAAACATCATTGTTAATTCAGAATCCAGAATCAATACAAATCAGAAAATTGCCAAATCAAACAATTCAACACAGTGATGACCCATTGCCCGGGCTTTCAAACAACAAAACTCGCGAATTAAAACGATAACATTTGTTATTCGACCATAATATATATGATTGATAACAACTGATCGACTTACGAATTTAATCGATTATAGCTTCAACGGACAGATTTGAAGAAATCGCTTATCCGAATTAACTAATTGACGACCTTAAGTTGATTAATTGTACAAAGCCACTACAATTAACAAACAATCAATCGGGCAGACAATAACGAGAAGGAATTGACCAAATAAAGGGTCATTGGAGAAGAAGCAAAAACAGAAAACTAAAGAAGAAACAAAGGATAACCGATTCACCTCATTGACATACTAAAATATGAATAAAGAAAAGAGAAATACCATGTGGGAAGAAAAACCACATTCGAACGAGCCTCGGACCCCTCTTGGATACAACTCGGGCTTGAACCTTTTGTTTTTGAGGCCAATGGACCTTAATTGAGATGTTTTCAATAGTGAAAACATCCCAATTAAGGTCTATTAGACCTCAATTAGGCAGGAATCGAATTTAGGGTTCCTGGCCGAGATTTTGGGGCTTGATGGGTTCTAGCAAGATTCGAACAAAACTAAGGCCGATGGGGGTATGAGGGAGGTGAGGGGAAGCTATGGTGTGATTTTGGTGAGGTTTGGCATGGCTTGGGTCTTAACTCGAATCTTCAAATGAAGATTCGAGGAGTTCCTGAGTGATTCGAGGTAAGTGGTTCGTAGATACGGAATGGGGGGGTCGAGATGGTCTTGTGGTGTAAAAATGGGGGGTTTTGGTGACTGACCACCGCGGTAAGGCGATTTCCGGCGGTGGTGCACGGCGGGGGACGGTGGCGTTACGTTGGTCTGTGAGAGAGACGGGTTCAATGTGAACGGCTAAGGGGATTGGGTGTTTGGGTATACTAAAATGGGCGAATCAATCGGAGCCGTTGGATCAGATGATCTGAACGGCTCAGATCGATCAGGGATGGTGGAACGTCGTCGTTTGGTTTAGCGGGTGGGGCGGACTGGTCCAGTGGTTTGGGCCTTGTTGTATGGAATTGGGTTTTGGCCCAATCATGTCTCTTCATTCCTTAAAAAACTAGACTCCATATATGTATTACATATATATGTATATATATATATATATATATATATATATATATATATATATATATATATATATATATATATATATATATATTAACTTGTAACACAATTAATTTTTACTACAATTATCCTACATAATTACATATCACTTAAATGTAAATCACATGATTTTGATATTAAACACTAAAAAATGCAAAAACATAATATATATATATATATATATATATATTTTTTTTTGTATTTTACTAATTTAAATAAATAAACACGCACACAAAAATGCAAATGTAAGATAGAAATAACACAAAAATCACAAAAATCATGCCCAACATGAAACTGTTTTATTTTGAATTTTCTGGGAGTAATTGCCGTGAGGGCAAAAATCACGTGCTCACAAAAGCCACCCTCGATTAGGCCAATAGGGCATGGTAGATCATTCGAAATGGAAAGCTTGAAGGGAGGCTCTTGAGAAGGCTCTTGCTTAGAGTTTTGACATATCTGCTGAACTCGAGATCGCCAAGGCTGAGGAAGCAAAGGCTCGAAAGTTAGAATTTCTTGATGAATATTTTGAGGATATGAGCGAATCTGGTGGAGAAGACTCTGATGGCGAATAGGTTGCTCCCGAAAAAGACTAGGCCTTTAGGATTAGAAGTGTTTCTTTTAAGGTTGTTTTGGCCTATGTAAAGAGTTCAGACTGGGCCATGAAGCCTTTGTAAATGATTTTCGTACAAAGGACTTTCTTTCCCTTGTCAATTTTGGTTTACTTATGGCTAATGAAATTATATCTATAGGTTCGAAGCTTAAGCAATTTGATCCATAATCGAACTAATGTCGAGTGAGTGCTCGATCGTACTCAAAGTAGAGTAACCCTTAGGTTTTTAATTGAGTGAGGATGATCCCTAGAACTAAAAAATAAAAGACGGACCTTAGGCTTTCCTATTAGGGCGATGTGGCCTTGGTAAAAAGATTGGATTCTCCCCCTTTTTGTCTTAAAAAGTTCATTGTTAATTATACAAAAAATTATTATGTCTTAGCATGAAATAAGGAACTGTTCGAGAGTTCGAACAAGTTTGTATTCATTGGGGTACTTGAGGCTTGATATTATCGAAACCCTTTGTCATTTTGATGAGGGTAGCCTTTTAACTGGTTTATAAGAATATTTGAAGGCCTGTTTTATTAAGGAATTCGGATGTCTCTGAACCGTGTTGATTCGACCATAGCCTTTTTATTTAGGACTTTCCCTTTGGGCTTATTTTCCTATTTCACCTCAAACTTGCCAGAAGTGTCAGTCCCCTAGTGGGGTAGTTATGGCCTATAAAAATCGAGGGTCGTCTTTTAAGGTCTTATGGTCTAGAAGTCCTTATAATTTGATCTTTTTTTTTCGAACTTCCATTATGATCATCCCTAAGCTTGTTTACACAATAGATCAAGAGTATGATATAGTAAAGTATAAAAAAAATTCTAAGACATGATATATCGGCAAGGGAAAATACTCTTTCGATAGATGATTATACATGCGTACATGTTTGATGTTAGAGCTCGAGTAACCTATATGGGCATGGTTCATTCGACTGTTTGGACCTTATAAAATTTACCTATTGATACCCCACTATCACGAAGTAATTTTCTTGCAACAAAGTTGATATTCGAGGGTAATCTCTCAACTATTCGAGGTTGATTGTAAAGAAGCCTCGGATACTGTTGAATTGTTTTAGGTTAGCAAGATCAATGGTTTCCTCATTAGAAACCTCGCTGGAAAACCCAATTGTCGCAAAACCGCTATAAGGGAAAATGAGTGAAATGCATGCTTTCAGGCTTAAAGACTTTGTGCTGAAGGATCCATCGTCGTTCCCAATCGAACACCTGCAATTGGTTAGTTAAAAATATAAATGAAAATGGATAAGGTTGTACCTTAGCAATAGTATCGCTTTAGGAGTGTTACATTCCAATTATTTGGTAGTTGCTCTCTGTTCATCGTGTCTAGCTTGTAGGATCCCTTTCCGATAATATCGAGGACCTGATATGGTCCCTCCCAATTCGAACCAAGTTTTCCCTTATTTGGGTTTCTAGTGTTGAGGGTGACCTTTCTCAACACCAAGTCTCTTATTTTAAAGCGTCAAGATTGGTTCTTCAATTTTAGTACCTTTCGATCCGCTATTTTTTGCGGCCAATCGAATGAGGGCGGCCTCGCATCTTTCATTCAACAATTCTAGGCTCGTGTTCATAGCCTCGTAATTTGTTTCTTTTGTCACATATCAAAACCTGAGGCTAGGTTCTCCGACCTCAACCGATATAAGAGCTTCAACACCATAGACCAAAGAGAACGGTGTTACCCCTATAGTAGATTTTGACATTGTGCGATACACCCAAAGAACCTTGGGAAATATTTCTCTCTATTTTCCCTTTTGCGTCGGTCAATCTTTTCTTAAGATTTTTAATGCTTGTTTTGTTGGTCGATTCATCTTTTTATGTTCCCGCTTGGATGGTATGACGTTGATATAATCCTTTTGAACTTGTGATCCTAGATAAATGTAGTTACTTTGATGCCGATGAATTTCTTTCCATTGTCGCACACCATCTCGGCAGGCATCCCAAATCGACATATAATGTGTTCCCAAATAAAGTCTATGATTTCTTTTTCTCTGACTTTTATCGAAATCATGTGCTTCAACCCACTTAGAAAAATAAGCAGTCATAAATAAAATAAATTGAGCTTTACCTAGGGCCGATGCTAGAGGGACGATGATGTCTATTCCCTATTTTAGGAACTGTCATAGGAATAAGAGTAAGTGGATCTGCTACCTGGGTTAGTGAATCAACAATGCATACCTCTGACATTTGTCAAACTTTCCAACAAACTCTTTTGTATCTTTTTCCTTATCAACCTAATATTACCCTGATCTGATAACTTTTTGGATCAGTGATTCGACAATAGGGTGATTCCGACAAGTGCCTTCATGAATTTCCCGTAGGACGTATTCGATGTCTCTTCGCCCAAACATATCATCAATGGCCCATCGAACATCCTCTTAAATAGTGTTCCATCTTCGGCCAAAGTGAACCATGTTGACTTCATGTGTAGTGTCCTCGACTCCATCTGATGGGAGTTTCTCGTTCTTCAAACATTCAATGTACTTGTTTCTTCAATCCCAAGTCAAACTTGTAAAGTTTATTTCACTCTTCGATTACTGGTCTTGAGAGTTCTACGACATTTAACCGCTGCCTACTTCGCACTACTAAAAAGCAGGAAGAGAGGGTCGCAATAGCTTTTACTCGATTTGTAGGTTAGGATCAATTTTCACAGGGAGCTAGGAAGGGAGTCGAGTATCTATCTAGAGTGGAGTTGTGTAATTATTCCAAATATCACTTAGAATAATTTTTGGATTTTTCTTTAATAATTACTATTATCAACTACTAATTAAAAATGCAACTAGATTATACTAAACGAGAATTGCTACAAGTTGTTTCTAATGGATAAAAAAGGCATTAGGGTAATGACCTTCACCTAGGTGGCTAGTTGATGGGTAATTGCATCTAAGGCACGATTGACATGATTGGGAAAATATGTTATAACAGTTACTCAATACTACCGACTGTACACCTCTCGGTAGAAAGAGTGGTTTTGCCCAATTGACCCTCTCGATACCAATTGGATATGAATATATGCCCGAGCAACTAGGGTTCAAGTCCGGTAATTACTCTCTCGAGGTTTAACCCTTTAATTGGGACTATCAAATCTCTTGATTCCGTAACAATTTCTTGTTGATTCAATTTTGGAGGCTTAGGCTCTCTTTCTCAAGAAGAGCCAAGTCAACTTTCGCACAAACTAGTGTTTGCAACTACAAATTCATAAATTAAACTATAAAATTGACCCAAATAACAGACACCCATAATCAATCTAACCTTAAATCACAACACTCATCAATTACCCACACTAGGGTTGAGCCACAACCCTAGATAATGGGTTTAGCTACTCATGCTTGAAGATAAAATCAAAGAAATATATGAATAAAAAGACATATTAATTAATTATTGATGTAAATACAGAGTTTCAATGATTAAAACTAAGCAAAAATGCCAAAAATGGCTAAGAAAGGTCTTCTCACGAGTGCAGCTACAGTGCTAAAATATATGATACCCTAAAAATAGAAAAATGTTCTATTAATACTAAGGTAGAAAAACTGAACAAAAATACCTCTGCAGGGTCAGTGCGGACCACACAAAATGGTGTGCGGCCACACTAGGCTCTTGACTATGAAAAACTAACTCTCTAAACCCAGGCTCCCCGGACCGCACAGAATGGACTGCGGTCGCGGAGGCAACTAGCACATCCCGCACAAACATGACCACGGACTGCACAAGCTTGAATCTTGGCACTTGACATCCCTCTGAAGTTTGATTCCACAGACTGCACAGAATGGTGGTGCGACCGTGGTGTCTTCAGTACGGGCCGCACTATATCTACTCCGGTCGTACTACTTTGATGCCCTAAAATCCAGTCTTTCAATCTCCCTAGCGCGGACCGTACAGAATGGACTGCGGCCGTACTAGGTTTGATGCCTTAAAATCAACTCTCTGAATCTCTATACTGCAGACCGCATAGAATGGACTGCGACCATACTAGGCTACTTTGTCCTGAGTTGTCTTGTCTTTGATACTTGTGCGGGTTCCACTCCTTTTGAGCTGATTTTTGACATATCGTTACTTTGTTGATAAAACATGCAATAAAGCACAACTTATGAGCCTTTTGGGACTATTTTGTAAGAATTTATAATCAAAGCGCAAGCAAGGAGGAGCGTGAAACACGTCAAAATCCCTAGTTATCAACTCCCCCAAACTTAAGCTTTTCCTAGTCCTCAAGAAAATAAAATAAGACCCACCCTTTGAGGTAAAATCCAAGAATTTTTAGCTATCCTAAAGTAACCTCAACTAGCATCTATTGGGACTAACAATTTCCCTCAATACAAATGAATCATTAACAACATTTAACTTTTGAAAAACCATAGATCAAGTGTGACACAAGAGCATCAAGAGTTGACTCATTACATCAAAGAACTCTCTCAATTACTTTGGTCATTGTGGATACCAAACTCACACATCCTCAACTCTCACTAAGCAAACCTCGCCTTTAGAATAATAGCACACAAAACGAGCTTAATGGGAATTCACTCATCTCTCTCAATAAAAGGTCACAAGTCCGGCTTTAGGTACCATATGCTTGCCCCTTATGTAAGTATCCACTAATGTAAGCTTTATTCAACTCAAGATCATATAGGGTTTTTATGGAGTTATTGTGAAGGCTTTTGGTTTAGGGTAGGTCATGTTTTTGCTCAAGTGGGTTCCATTTTCCTTTAAGCACTTCTTTTGATTCATTTGGCACAATTCACTTGACTCTTTGAGTAATTTCACTTCTTTCAGGGGTTAGAGAGACATATTGTCCACTCTTTATTATGCATTTCAAACCTTTTCTCCTTTTTTAACATTCCACACCTTTCTTTCTTTTTCATTGCTTTTCTTGAATCCTTTTTTATTCTTTTTCTCATTGAACTTTCTTTTTGTCTTTTTGCTTCCCTTTCTTTTTCATTGCCTATCTTTTTATTTATTTTTGTGCCACTTTACCACTTTGTTACAATCCTCGTCTCCCCCCCCCCCAACCTTATACTTTTTTTATGTGCTAAAGGAAAGATTTGGGTGCCAATAGAGTGTATATTTTAGAATGGGTATAGACTTGTATCATTGCTCTTGAAAGAAAAGGTCTAAGGCTCAAAAGGGTTGACTAGGTATCTTATCATTGATAGGCTATAGAATTGTTCAATCTATCATTTGGATAAATGAGAGCCTATAATAATGTCTCAAGTCAAAATTTACTTAGGATTTCGCCTCAACAAACATTCGGGGCAAGTTCTAGACCGATGGCTCAGGAATTGGACTTGCAATTCAAATACTCACCACATAAGTTAAGGGATTGCTAAATACATAAAGTCAGGGGCCCATAATAACCTTAGGTACGATTTGAGAACACAACTACTTGATGATTATCGATCAACACAAGAGTCTCAAGGCCACGACTTTCACCATCCTAAACACAATAATTTTTTTTACCATAAGATCAAAGGCAAATGTGCTAGGCCAAAGTGAAGCTTTGCTTGAGGTACCCTTAACTACAAACTACTGGGAAAAAAATAAAAACGTACTCAAACCCTTAAGAAGGTTGTCATGTCATCCATCATTGGGAAGAGCCACCCAGTTCACACAACATTTCAACTTTGGAAAGAACCGGAATTCAGAAAACCAAAGGCTTATTGAAAACGTCCACAACGAAACAAAAAATTATGAACATAAATAAGAAGTTAAAAACAAAAAAAAATTGCAGAAATTGAATGAATATATACAATAGGGGATTTGAATATACAACGGGGGATGAATATATACAATGATGTAATTTTATATACAGACCCAAGGAAAGATAAAAGTGCAATAAAAGTAACTGTATATGAAATTATATACAGACCAAATAAAAATCAAGAAAGCATAAAAATGTATCAATATATATACAGTCATCCAAAAATGAAGGGTGCACCTCAAATAAAAGCTGGCATTGTCCCCAATGTCAACTAGTCCAAAATAAGCACCAAAAAGATAGAGAAAAAGGATATGGAAATCTCCCTAAGCCATGTCGGTCTGCATAGGATAATGGATGGTCCCTAGTCCTCTGTGTGCTCGAGAACCTAAGACTGGTTCCCAATGTCCTGTTGCTCAGTTGCTGGGACCTGGGCCTGGACCTGGATAGGCTCTGGATCTGGTACACCCTGTGGCTGACTGGAGGAAGTCTCTGTTGGGTCCGCCAACTATATAATAGCATTATCAGCTCTAGGAATCATCCTCTTCCTATTCGAAGGCCGATGTGACTGTGCCAACTGTGGCTTAACTGCTGGAACTGAGTCCTCAAATAATAGGTCTAAAGGCATCTGGTTGCCTTCAACTTGTCAATATCTGCCCGCAGCTCCTTCACAGACTCCTTGGAGGCCCATGTCTTTCGCAGCTTCTTATGCTCCTTAGCAAGCTCCTTGAGAGCCTTGCTATGCAAATCAACTGCCTTTGCCAATGCATCCTGAGTATGGAGGATTTTCTTCCGGTTCTCAAGAATTTCCTTCAAAGCATCCTTTATCGATTGTGGGACTTGTGCTGGCGGTGCCGACTGAGCTGCAATAGTGGTGGTCAAGGTGGACAACTTGGATGAAGCAATATACATCCAGTTGTTGATACTATGAAGCATCTGACTCAATCGTGGGCAGTGATAGGATGGGCCCAAGAGGATGGGATATCCAGGCCTGTTAATGTGGAAGGTCCAGGAGGCATCTCATCAGAAGTGGGGGCATGCTTAGTGGGGACCTCTATCACAACTGGCTCTTCAGACTGGCCAGTTGGGGCAGAAGTAGGGGCTTTGTAATTTTTGTCCTTAGGGTTGTCATTCCCATTCAAGTTGTACCAGGAGAATGGGGCTATTTCCTTAACCTTGACATCGTAGGGCTTCTTCTCCACCTCCAAATCCCAAAAATACATAGAGAGGGTGTTGGGGAAAGGGTACTTCTGGTCATGATCTTCTCCACTAATGAGATAATCCGGGACATCACATTCCCCACATTTATGGGGTATCCTGCCAAAATCGAAGCAACCAACATAACCTAATGGAGAGGAGGGGTCTGGTCATATGTAGTAGGGTCCAATCGGTTGCAAACAAAGGTCTCCTAACCCCTAGCCTCAAAGTTCAGGGTCCTCCGTAATATGTTTACCCTAGTGGTTAACCACTCAGGAACGGTACTTGGGATTGCCAGGAACTGAGATGGGTGGACCTCCTCGCCCATATCCAACTTTTCCAGATATAGAGTCTCATCCTCTTCATTGAAGCCCATGTATTCATTTAGGTGTATCCATTCAAACAACACAATCTTGTTGCAAACCTTTGTCACTTTGGATCCCTTTTTTATGTGGGCTAAATAGCAATAAAATTCCTTGACCATGTGTTCGTTGGCATCTATACACTTCTCCATACATATTCCCTAACCAACTCTAGTTCGAAATTGCCTCTGCACGTCAGGGTTGTGGGGTAATAGATCTTTGTCAGTAAAACTCCACTCTGGTATCAAATGTCTCACCGACCACCACTCCCTAAACTTATGGTATGCCACCTAGCTCACAAATCTATCCTCCCAAATATCGGGACTTCTAGTTCGGGCAATGCCTCCTACCTGAGGCTCACTACCTTCAGTTACCACCTCATCTCCCTGTACCTCATCCTTACTTCCTTGTGCACCCTCCCCGGAAAAAGAAGCTTTGGGGGAGGTGGAGTCATCCCTACTATCGGCTGCTGAGCTCTCAGATGACTCAAAAATGACATTAATTGGCCTTCAGGTAGTGGGTGATGGTGGGGGAGTATCTCTTAACCTACCTTTTTCTAGCCAATATTCCATGTACTATGGCACGAAGTCTGAAGAGACGTCCCTTGACGGTTGGTACTCACTCCCTCGAAGAATGGGAAGCATCTTTGTCTACAGTTTTTATCAGTTTCTTGGTCTTTTTTATGTTTTTCCGAGCTTGGGGAGTGAGTCTGATCATTTTCTTTCCTTTCCACCCAGGAAGACTCACCTCTCTCGGATTGTTTTGATCATATTCCTCCTTGTTGTTTAACCATTGTCTGCAAACATCATTCAATGTATTTGTTAGTATCAATCAATACAATTCAAGTTATCGCAGCAGATCACCGCACAAGAATGACCGTGGTCCGCACATGTATAGGGTTCTAAAACAAGCTCATTGAATCTCACCAGTGCGGATCATATAAAACCAACCGCGGCTGCACTGGGCTAAAGTCATCTTTCAGAAGTTCAATACCGCGATCCGCACAAAGTGGTAATGCAGACCGCGCTAGGGTACTACGAACCGCACAAACACGACTGTGGTTCGCAGAGGGTGCCCAAACTTGGTACTGAGTTAGGAAATTTTACTTTTTAGTTCAAACTTTTACCTAGTTAGGGTCCCTACTCAATTACCCACTACATTATACTCACTAAGTCCAAATGATTCATCATTTGAACTAAACTAACCTACAAATTGAAGAAATACGGGAATAGAAGAACTACAAGCTAATATAAATTAAAATAAAATGAAATTATACAATTAAACTAAAAAGAGTTGGGTGAAATGTTACCAGATAATGAGATGAAGCGAATTAACACAATGCAAACAAGCTATTACGATCAAAGGAGATGATGAACAGTAAATATGAGCTATGAGGTTGGATTTTTGTGAAAAGTGTAAAAGGGGGTCCCTGGGGTCTATTTATAAAGAAATCTTGGGGCCCGTTCTCACCTACCAGTGTGGCAGAACAAAATGGACGGCGGTCCGCACTGGGTTGCCTTATTCAAACATTAAAAAGCAAGCCTCTGTGATCCACACAAAAGGGACCGCGGATCGCAAAAAGTTCCATGCGGCCGCAATTACAAACTTCAGAGAGACCTCCATTTAGCTCACACCGGTGCGGACCGCATAAAGTGTAATGCGGGTGCACTAGCAACTTCAGAGACTTGTTCATTTTCTTCGCAATGTTTTGCACTGCATCAACACAATCCTGCAAAATCTCACAACTAATTAGCCCAAAAATCAATCCTATACTACAAAGAAAATCAAAGAAAACAAAAAAGAAAAACACATGGGTGTCTCTCAAGAAGGGCCTGATTTAATGTTGCGGCACGACGCGGGTTACCATCACATCATTTGAAATGAACAATAACCACTACATGGCTATCATCAAACTTTCCAAGATAATGCTTGACCAGGTGCCCATTTACTCTAAAGACTTTACCACTTTTGTTCTTTAAATCTAGAGCACCAAATGGGGTCACACACACAGCTTCAAATGGTCTACTCCACTATGATTTCAGTTTTTCCGGGAACAACGTTAGGGGAGAACTGAATAAGAGCACCAAAACACCAACTTTGAACTCTTTTCCACGAGCATATTTATCATGAATGTACTTCATGTTATTCTTATACAAGGATGAACTAGAGTATGCATGGAACCGGAATTCATCAAGTTCATTGAGTTGTTCAATACGAAGGTTAACTGCAATATCCCACTCAAGATTAAGCTTCCTCAAGGACCATATGACCTTATGATCCAACTCCACTGATAGGTGACATGCTTTTTCAAACACCAACTGGTACGGTGACATACCAATTGGGGTCTTGTAAGCGGTCCGGTAAGCCCATAGAGCATCATCTAATTTTTTAGACCAATCGGTCCTATTGGCATTGACAGTTTTGGACAAAATGCTCTTGATCTCCCTGTTAGACACTTCAATAAAGAGTAGAGACTTTATGGTTGACACCATAACTGGAAAGCAAGGCATCAAAAGCTCTATTACAAAAATGCGATCCTCCATCACTAATAATTGCCCTAGATGTACCAAACATTGTGAAAATGCTCTTCTTTAGAAATTCCACCACACTCCTATCTTCATTGTTGGGCGAGGCCATGATCTCAACCCATTTTGACACATAATCAGCCGCTACAAGAATGTAAGTGTTCCCACACGAGCTAACAAAAGGCCCATAAAATTGATACCACATATATCAAAGATATCAACTTCAAGAATTGTGTTCAGAGGCATCTCATCTTTCTTGAAAATCACGCCCGCTCATTGACATTAATCACATATTTTTATTAGGTCACTTGTATCTTTGAACAAAGTTGGCTAATGAAATCCACAACTAAGAATTTTAGTAGTCGTCCTCGGCCCACCGTGATGGCTACCATAGGGAAAGAAATGACAAGCCTCCAAAATATTTAATTGCTCTTCCTCCGGGACACACATTTTGAATCACACCATCCGTGCAAATCTTGAATAAGTATGGTTCATCCTAATAGAAGTCCAGACTATCCCATTTGAGATTCTTCCTTTGGTTAGAAGAGAGCTCACAATGAAATTAGCTATGTCCGCAAATCATGGCATATCACACACTGACACAAAAAGTAGTTGCTCATTGGGGAATGTACTATTGATCTCTAGGCCATCACACGACCTTCCTTCCTCCTCCAAGTGAAACAAATGATCCGTAACTTGGTTCGCACTACCTCTTCGGTCCACTATTTCCAAACCAAACTCTTGAAAAAGTAACAACCATCTCATCAACCTTGTCGTGGAGTCTTACTTTGTTATCAGATACCTAAGGGCGACATGGTCAATGTGCATATGACTTTGGCCCCCATAAGATACGGTCGAAACTTTTCCATTGAAAAAACTATGGCCAACAATTCTTTCTCGGTGACCGTGTAGTTCCTTTGAGCGTCATTCATGGTCTTTCTTGCATAGTACATCGGGTGAAACATTTTATTAACCTTTTGACCCAAAATAGCCCCAACCGCAATGTTACCTGCGTCGCACATAAGCTCAAAGGGTAAGCTCCAACATGGTGCGATAATGATCGGGGTAGTGGTCAACTTATGCTTAAGGAGTTCAAAAGCTTTCATACATTTCTCATCAAACACAAACTTTGCATCTTTCTCTAGCAACTTGGAAAGAGGATTCACTACCTTCAAAAAATCCTTGATAAACTGCCGGTAGAATCCCGCATGCCCAAGGAAACTCCTTACCCTTTTGACAGAATTAGGGGGAGAAAGCCTTGAAATCACCTCAATCTTGGCTTTGTCTACTTCAATCCCATGCTTAGAAATTTTGTGACCCAACACTGTGCCTTCTTCAACCATGAAGTGGCATTTTTCCCAATTAAGAACGAGATTCGTTTCTTCACATCGGGCCAAGACTCTATCCAAATTTCCCAAAAACTCTTGAAATGGATCACCAACCACACTAAAATCATACATAAATATCTCCAATATATCTTCCACCAAGTCGGTGAAAATAGCCATCATGCATCGTTGGAAGGTTGCCAGAGCATTGCACAACCCAAATGGCATCCGGGAGAAAGCAAATGTATCATATGGGCGGGTGAATGTGGTCTTCTCTTGGTCCTCCAGAGCATTTAAGATTTGATTATAACCCAAATATCCATCCAAAAAGCAATAAAAGGCTCGCCCGCAAGGCGATCAAGCATTTGGTCGAGGAATGGCAATGGGAAATGATCTATGTGGATCAGTTTATTTAGCTTCCGATAGTCCATGCAAACTCTCTACCTGGTTCGAGTGGAAATAAGTTTATGGTTGTCATTTGTCACCACAGTCATCCTACCTTTCTTCGGCACACAATGTACCGGAGAAGTCCATGAGCTTTAGGAGATTGGATACACCACACCTATATCTAGCCACTTGATCACTTCTTTATTAACCACCTCTTGCATTGCCTCATTGAGCCTCATTTGATATTCTAAGGAAGGCCTTGCATCATCCTCCAAGATAATATTGTGCATGCAAAATACGGGGCTTATTCCCCGAGTATCCGCCAGTATCCATCCAATTGCTTTCTTCCACCTTTTGAGAACCGCCAAAGTGGCGTCTACCTGCAAGGTAGTGAGGCAAGAAGAAAGAATAACTGGTAAAGTATTTGAGCCCAAGAACCCATACATGAGGTGTGGGGAAAGTGGTTTCAACTCCAACACTGGTGGCTCCTCAATAGATGGCTTTGTTGGATGCATTTTTCTATTTTTGAGGTCCAAGGATAGCCTTCTCGACTCATAAGAATAGGACCCCATTCCATGTAACGCATTTACGCACTCCACTCGGCTAGCGTCATCATTGACATCAAGATTTAGAAGCACGGCCTCAAGGGGATCCTCTACATTAATCATAGAACTTGTGTTATCCACGATCACAGTTGTGATAATGTCCACAAATGAGCACACCTCGGTGCTAGTGGGTTGCTTCATGGATTTCCAAACATGGAAGACGACCTTCTCACCCCCCACTTGGAAAGTTATCTCACCCGCTTCAACATCAACCAATGCCTTCTCCGTTGCAAAGAAAGGTCTCGCTAGAATAATTGGGACTTCAAAGTCCACTTTACAATCCAAAATGACAAAGTCGGCCGGCAATATAAACTTTTCCACCCATACAAGCACATCATCAATTATGCCCAAAGGTCGCTTTATTGATCGATTTGCCATTCGAAGTCTCATTGGGGTCGGCCTAGGTTGCCCAATTCCTGAAGTCTTGAATACCGAATAAAGCATCAAATTTATGCTAACCCCAAATCACAAAGGTCATTGGCAAAATTCGCACTTCCAATAGTGCAAGGGATAGTAAAATCTCCGGGGTCTTCAAGTTTTGGGGACATAGAATGTACGATAGCACTGACTTGATGAGTCACTTGTTTCACAATCCACCGATTGCTTCTTCGTCACTAAATCCTTCATAAACTTAGCATATCACGGCATTTGTTCAAGTGCTTCCACCAAAGGCATATTGATGTAAGGCTTTTCATCATGTCAATGAACTTTTTGAATAGGTTGTAACTATTTTACTTTGCTAACTATTGAGGATAAGGCGGTGGTGGCCTAGTCAAAGGTGTCTTGGCTTTGGGCATCACCAGCTTGGGCATATCAATCACGTGTTCCCTAGACGGTTCACAAAATCTTGCATTTCCACCTCGGCCTCATTAATTTCGATCCTCACATTACCTCATTCTCAACCACATCTTCAACTATTAAAGGTTCATCATTTTCTCGCAACTCAACATCATCATCCACAACTTGCTTATCTTTCAAGGCATTCACTTCACCACATCTCCCACTTCTTGTTATAATCGCCATCACGAATGTAGGATGATTACAAATAGTTAAGACCCTCTTTATATAGTGGAGAAATTCTGTTTACGGTATAATTCTAATTTCATAAGGAAATCCCATGATTAGCTAAATAAGCGTCCTTGATTTGATATGTTTCGGAATTTTTGCCGTGATTCTTGACTAGTCACGGATATTCGCAGGGGCGGACCTAGTGCATAGACTACGGGTTCTCGGGAACCTAGTAACTCTTATGTAGACCCTGTATTTATATTAAAAAATTTACTAAATATTGGTAAATATCTTACTGTGAACCCAATTCTTATTGCATATTAATATGAAATTACGGTAGGAACCCATAATACTCAAATCTTGGATCCGCCTCTGATATCTTGCATTTTCGTTATTACGCTTTCTTCGGTCTTGCTCGAGTTTGATCCGGTCTCGATCTCGATAGTACCTCAAATCCCGAACTCGGTACCTTATCCTCGTATCTCGGTCTCACATGCTACGGGTTGATCTTCGACACATCCCCTGGTTCTGATTAATCAGCAAAATTAAGCAAGCCCGATTTTGGTCATGTACATTTTTTGGTAATATATTTGATAGTGCAAATACTTTCTTAATCATTAATTTAGTTTAACATGGAATAACACGTTAGTTATGATTTTTACTTTATTATTAATTAATATTTATTGGAGTATATAATTATACTAATATGATTGCATCACTAACCGTGCATAGAGTTTTAACTATTTCTTCCTCTCTTTTCACTATAAAGACATAAAGGGTTAAACATACGTTACATTATTTTTAACTCGTAATATTATTATAAATCTAACTTTACGTATGTTCAGAGGCGAACTTGTAATTTCTAAAATATTAGTGCACCACTAAAGAAATGAGAAAGAAATATTAAGTGAAAATTGATCTTGTGCATTTGGTAAATAACTCAATATTCAACCAACTGTATCATTCAACCTTTTTGGAGTATGGGTGTCAACATATAATATTTGACTAATTCTAAAAAATACATACATAAAATACCTAGTTTGACAGAGAGACTATGAATTCACATGACACTATAAGTCAATGGGTTTATTTTTTTATTGATGGTATAAATTGTGTCTACACAAATAAATTACTTATGAGGTAATCACAAATAAAACTGGTAATAACGTGTTTTAATAAGTCAATTATATTAATAGTGTAAAATAATTTACAGTAGTGATGTATAATAACTTTAGAATGTAAGTAAGTGAATTTAGAAGAGGGGAAAGACCATTTGGATATTATAAAACATATTTTTACGTATCAAGGCGGACAGAAAAAAGTTGCAACTCTGATTCTAATTTTAGAAACAATACTACAAATCCATCATAGTACGATTAGAAATGATCTTATAGTTAAAGAAAAATGTGAAATCCTCATAACAAGCAATCAGTTTCATAGTTTGGCATGAATGAAAAAATAATAAAAGGGTAGTTAAAGTTTTGGTATTTTGCTTACCTAAAATCCAATCATGCAAATTTCATAACTTATAATATGGTTATTTTACGAATAAAATGAGGCTTATTTTCTGATAGATTCTTGGTCCACAAAATGAGTGTTATATTAGTTAGTTACAGCTCATCAAAGTCTGGAGAAAATGTAACTGTTTAAATTAATGTTGGTTAAATAATAATCAACCAAATGGCATGAATAAAGACATGCCGTAAAAAGCAACTCTATTTGGTTCAACAGTTCAATTTCCTTCAGTTAACGTAACTTCAATTGACTTAAATTTGAAAAATTGTGTTTCTTTTTAGTTATCGTTAAGCACCTTATAACATGCATGACTTGAGTTCCCTTCTTTCTTCCAAAGTCAAATTAGACGTAGACATTTTTTGCCTTTTTTCTTTAAAGAAACAATTGTTTGGAGTTTTTCTTTTCTTGTTTCACCTTCACTTGATTATATGGGCATAATTAACCTTCAAACGTTATGAGCTTTGTTTGAATTGCAGGCTAATAAGAATAAGTAAATAAAGGAATGGATCACCACAGGATGTAATGCAACGGATGGAGTTGCTCTTCCCTTAATCATAGGTTTCGGGTTCAAATTTTTTGGTATGGAAAATCCCTAATAGAGAGTGATTCCCGCCGAATGAAACTTTACGCGGTAAAATATTTGTATATAATTGAGCTTTAATACGGATATGAGATACCCAACGAGAAAAAAAATAAAGGAGGGGAGAATATAGATTGGCTACAAATTAAGGATTGGACATTTTGAAACTTTATAGGTACCCTCTAAAATATTAAAATACAATATCAGCCTTATAGCAACACGAGAAAGTAAAATAAACGAAAAAAATGCAATTAAGCTGGCATTAAAAATTTACAGGTATGCTGATCAATCTTGGATTATTTTAATATTTATATGAATTTCTTTTCAATACATGATGGTAAAGGATACATTTATTTCTATTTCGTTATATAAGGGTGATATTAGGCTCTATATATATGATATTTACATCTTAATATTATCATATTTTATTGTTGTTTTATATGCGAATTGCCAACAAAATGCCTTAAATGGTGTTCTTTTGTTCTAAGTGAAGAAGCAGTGGAGTGCTGTGGAGGCAATAATGTGAAGAAAACGTCCACTCAAAAAGTACCCGAGCCCAAAGAAGCAAAAAAGTGGAGTGAGCAAATTCCACCGCAACTGCGGTGGAACCGCGGCATATCAAGTGTCGAGGCAGAAAGCTCAGCATTCACCCCGGTCGAGCCGTGGTCTTACCGCGACCGCAGTGCTTTCACTCGCCAGAAATTTGGGGACCAAAGTGTAAATTCGGAGAAACTTATTCTAAATCCTTATAAGCTTTAGGAACTTACCCAAGATTGGTTTAAGCTTATTTTTAGACTACTTTGGAGGCAAGAATAAGTGTAAGAAGAGTAACAAAACAAGTAACAAAATATTAGAGTTCTTCTATTTTCTCTTGATTATTTCAATTACCCATTATGATTGATTTAGTAGTTTTGTCTTGTTTTGTCATGAGTAGCTAATTTTCTAGTCTATGATTTTGATGGAATCTATTGGGGGATGAACTTATTGTTATGTTAATATAGTTTTCCCAATTTAGTCTCTATTTGTTCAACTATGTGTTTATTGTGATGAATTGACAGGATCCTCAATTAGTCGTGCCTATTTAGTGTGTATAACTTGGGAGAGAGTGCATAATTAGGTAATTGTTGAACAATACCACTCCCAAAGTATACGAAGGATCAATAACCGAGGGTCTAAAGGCGGGATTAGGGATAACGAAGTCGTGGGTGTAGTCTAAAGTGAGCTGTAATAAACAAAGCCAGCTAGCGTAACTCGGGAGAGTGCGTCTAGTAAATTATCCTGATTACTCGAGAGAGATTTACGGTAATAAGAGTGCTCATGATTGATATATACGATTGTTGGTTGAATCTATGTGAAACATAATCGGGATGGATTCCATCAATAGGGAAAATCATAATCTTAGAACCTTCCCTTAACTGTTTAGAACTTAATCATAGTTAGTTTTCAGTTGCTTATTTACATTCATTCTTAGTTAGTAGAAATACCTTCACTTGTTACTTACAATGTTTGGGAAGTTGATTCGTAGAATTTAGTAAGTCTAACAAAAGTAATTGATAGATTAATTCCTTATGGGTTCGACTATGGGCTAAATACTCATATTATATTTGCAACGTCCGCGTGTCCTTTTTATAAGGCATAGTTGGGCGTGATCAAATTTTGGCGCCGTTGCCGGGAACTTAACGGTGTTATCAATTACAATTAAAAGAAATGCAAAAATTCTTAGTGTAGACAGTTTTCTCTATACCTAATTTATACATTAATTGAATAACAACTTGGGAGGAGTTAGTCAAACAATTTGTGAATAAGTTTCATCCACCCAACAAGACTGCTCAGCAAATTGATGAAATCTTGAGTTTCAAACAAAGACCAATGGAGACACTACAAGAAACTTGGGAAAGATTCAAGGGGATGCTAGTTAAATGTCCACACTAAGGTATTTCAGATCAGATGTTGGGGCAGCGGTTCCACATGGGTTTGGTGGATGACGTAAAGGGTAATATCGATGCTTCAGCTAGTGGAGCATTTTTTAGCAAAACTTGGAGAGAAAGCCAAAGTCTACTTGATAAGATGGCGCAAAATTCAAGATGGACAACCATGGACACACCTAGCACTCCAGTAGTGCACGTAGTGCCTTTAGATCCATCCAACACTTTTGCTGAAAACATTGCCACGTTAATAACACAGATGAGTATACTCACCAAGAAGGTGGAAGATTCAGGGCAGAAGTAGCCGGCACACATCGTAGATACTACCAATGGGGGCTTGTTCACATCTTGCATTAATCAGCCAATTGGTCGCCAATGCAATGCAGAACATGATCATCATCATTAACATGAAGACATAAATTATGTGTCTAATTATAGAGGCCAAAGATATGGTGATCAAAATTGGGGTCAGCAATAGCAGTAGCCATACATGCCAGTCCAGCCACAGTTCAACAATGGAAACATGGGAGGAATGAGACCTCCCAATATTATGGGGCCTTATTATAGACCATAGGGATACAATAATCAGAATCAGCAGCAGGGGTATCATCATCCTCAGTAACAGCATGATGGACGACAGGAAGATGGGTTTGCTAGACTCGAAGCAATGATGTAGTAGGTTATTGGGTCTAACGTAAAAATTAGTGAAAGAGTAGATGCACATTATTCAGCTATCAAGAATATTGAAGTGCAGATGGGCCATATTTCGATGTCTCTAAACAATCATCCTCGTGGGATATTTCCTACAGACACCCAATTAAATTTAAAAGATCAGAGCCCAAAGCAGCTGATGGTAGTGAGTTTACAGAATGGTAGAGATTTAGACGTGCAGCAAGAGAGAGCTAGAGAAGGCAGACAGGGTGAGACACTTGTACCAGTTCCCTGGATGATTCAACAAAGTTAACAGAGGTGACAGTACAACCTGCCTAGGAAGAACCGAACATTCAGATTGAGACTGAAAGAGAAGTTGAGACAACCTAGGAACCAGTAGTTGAGGTGGTAGCTGATAAAGAGCAATCCCAAATCATTGGAAAGAAGAGACCTCCTACACCATTCCCTCAGAGGCTGGCCAAGTACCAAAAAGATGAGCAATACAAGAAATTCTTGGAGATGCTGAAACAAATCCAGGTAAATATTTCACTAATATATGCTTTGAAAGGTATTCTACTCACCTGCCCCTTCTCTTTTATTTTTGTATTGTATGTAGTTATATGCTAGCCTAATGTTGTAACTGTGTCGTGATTTTTGTTAGTTTCTTATTTGTTTTTTTATGAATTTCATTTTTGGGACTGATTGGTGAAGGGGGTGTGTGTATAATATGGTGAAAGGGGTGTATGTTTGTAGGTGTTGAATGAAGTGTTGTGGGGTGTGATGGTGTAGTAGAATCTTTGATTTGGGAAGGATTTGATGTCACAATATGGGCTATGTGTCTGAAGAATTTGTCTTGCCCACAAGGTGTATGGGGAATTGCCCCAATGGAGTTATAAGGGGCTAATATGACATAGTTGTGGTGAAGTCTGAGTAACCACACATAGTCACACATTTCACAGGCGTTTCTCTGTTTGACAGGTAAAATGAGTTCATCTAGGAAGAGACGCAACACCGGGTCCTTCACTAATGGACCGGGAAGCTCCTAGAGAGCTAGGAGCCAAACCAGTGCGCCTCTGTTTGACAACACTAGGTTTGTATCCAAACTGGCGGAGGACGGGTACAATGCAAAGGTAGCTAAGAAATTGCTACATGAGGTGCATATTAATCGGGAAACCTTAGAGATGGAGTTCCCGAATATCTTCAATGAGTTGAGAATGTGTCAGCTGGACATCTTCTTTTAGGTACCGAATGAGGCCAATATTCAGATGGTGAGGGGGTTCTATGCGAACTTGTCGAAACATGAGCATGGGCTGGTTACTTTATGCAATACCCAGGTAAATTCCTCCATAGATACCATCCGCTAGGTGTATCGCCTCCTAGTATTCACGAGATATATGGATGCTTATATAGCTTATCATCGCTCGAAGATTCAGTGGGAACCAATTCTTGATGTCACTTGTATCTCTGACAAGTCATTTATATGGATAAAGCACGTGATAACATTGAACTTACATGCTCTTAATTGGGAGGCAAAGTGCTGGCTCACCATTATGAACACCCATTTTCTACCCTCCAGCAACACGTCTAATGTTAATAGGCACCGGGATGCAGCTATCTACTATCTTATGACACACCAAGATTTTGATGTAGCCCAATTCATATGTGATAAGATGTTCATTCGCTCCCCTGAGACAATCAAAGGCTTTTAATTCCCTTCTCTGGTCACCAAACTATGTTGTCTGGCTAGAGTCCTTGAGAACCTTAGAGTTGACAGAAAATTACCCCTAAAAGCCCCGTTCCTGGCTAGAAAAATTGGAATTGGAAGAGAGTCGGTGGTGAATGTTGATGAATCTGATGATGAATCTGATAATGATGATGCTAAGGTAGTTGAGGTCCCACCACCTCCAAGAGTGGAAGAGGCAGGCCCATCATAGCCCCGCCAGAGCACCCGCATGACAGCTTTGGAGCAAGAGATGGCTGGGTGGCATACCTTAGTCACTGATTTGGGTGCCCATGTAGACACGGTAGCTGACCAGCAGGTGAAGTCGCAGAAGAAATTATTAGGATGGCTGAGAGCTCTGGGTCGTGCTTGCAATGTGGACTCAGACACCATCTCCAATCAGGAGTGATCTTTCAGGGAAGTTCTTTTACCTTACTGTTCTTTAAATTTTTATGCCATGAGGACATATCTACATTTTAAGTGTGGAGTGGGAGATACTTCAGTGTGTGTATGTATTTGTAACAACTGACTGTTTGATTTTTTTTATTTATTATTGTGTGTTTATTTTTGGTGTTTTGAGTAATAGTTCATTAGGTAAGTTAAAGTAAGTAAGTGACTTGTTCCGACGACGAGTCTCTTTCGGTGGGGTTCTTGAGGGACTAAGTCAAAAAAATAAAAATAAAGAGGGAATATAGAGACTCTTACTGATGATGGATCCTTTAGACAATTTTATTGAGGGAAGTAAGTCTAGAGAAACGACCAAAAGATTTTTATTTTTTATTTTTAGGTAGTGTTGTAACCCCCCTTAATTATTTTTGGGTCATAGTTATTTTTCAAGGGTTTAGCTTGAACCGGGTGTAGGTAGATTTTGTTTATTTTGTTTTTAGTTGTAGTTAGGACTAATGGGCTACGAGCTAAAATGGAAGGAGAAACCCTTAGCATGGATACACCTGAACACAATAGACACTAGAGTGTAACGCTTAGTCTCCGTGGTTGATTCTTGCTGAAGTGCCTTAAATTGCATGTTTATCACTGACTTGAATACTCAGAAGAGAATGACTTGATAAGACAATCTGGAATGAGTCATAACTCATATGTCATATGGGTGTGAGTTTTATTGTATTCCATGATTCACATTTGATGCCTAAAACTTGCCCTGTCTGTTTGCAAAGCAAAATAGTAGTTTCATTCAGTTCTAGAAGTGATATAGACATTTTTTTGTTGAGCCAGACATATAAAGTAAACCCACCTGAATATAATACATCTTAGTTAACCCCGTCAAGCCTATAAGCCTAATTCTTTGGCAACCACATTGCGAACCTTACCCAATTACTTGAATAGCCTGTTGTTTGAACCCTTTTACCTCCCATAAGAAATTGAATGGTATTGAATTATGCAAAAGAAAAAGTGTGGGGTGGTGGTTTTGTTTTTGAGTGGAACCATTGAAACAGAAAAAATATGCAGAATTTTGAAGGGTATACGAATTAAAAAAATGATGAGTAAAACGTAGTAATCGATAAGTGGTGGTTTGTTAAAATTGCACCTAATGAATGGGGATGTTGTAAATAAAAAGTGGTGGAGTGTTTGGTTGATATAAGTATGGTTTTGAAGGTTAATGTAATTGTATTAAAAGTGCTTAGGGAGGTTAGTCACTATATCCAAATATATCCTACCCGTGCTTTAGCCTACACTACAACCACGTGAAGTCCTATTGATCTTAAATTGAGTGGGCTCGATTAGTAAAGTAATACACTACGGGAAAGCCTATGGTGCATCTTTGTGGCATGTGAATGTTCTTTTGGAGAGTGAGCGTATTTTGTCCATCTGAGTTCCTAATTGTTTTAATCATATTAATTGTGGAACTATTCTCTTGTGTGATGTGAGGGCATGTGATTCACAATGGAAAGGTAAGTCATGACTCTTGTATAAAGTAGTTTGAGTAAGCGAGAATGTTGCGTGGTACAGAGATTTGACTTTTGAGGTAAAGGTTGTCCACTACTAGGTGCAACTTTGGTAAATTGTTCAAGGCGTGAGTCATCAAGGGAAAAGATTGGGGAAGTAAATTTGATAGAGTGTGGTGGATTGATAGAGGACTAGCAATGATTTAAGTGTGGGTGTTGATATTAGGCTATATAGATAATATTTACACCTTAATATTACCATGATTTATTGTTGTTTTATAGCAAAATTGCCAATAAAATGCTCTAAATGGTGTTCTTTTATTTCCCAGGGAATATTCTAAGTGAGGAAGCACCACGAAGTGTTCTGAAGACAATAATGTGAAGAAAACGCCCACTCAAGAAGTACCCGAGCACAAATAAGCAAAAAAATGGACTGAGCAAATTTCATCGCGACCGCGGTAGAACCGCGGCATATCAAGTATCGAGGCAGAATGCTCAGCGTTCACCGCCGTCTTGCCATGACCGCAATGCATTGTTCACTAGCTATAAATTTGGGGATCAAGGTGTAAATTCAAGAAAACGTTTTCCAAACCCTTATAAGGTTTAAAAACTCGCCCAAGATTGGTTTAAGCTTGTCTTTAGACTACTTTGAAGGCAAGAACAAGCGCCAAAAGAGTAACAAAACATTATAGTTCTTCTATTTTCTCTTGATTATTTCAATTACCCATTATGATTGATTTAGTAGTTTTATCTTGCTTTGTCATGAGTAGCTAATTTCCTAGTCTAGGGTTTTCATGGAACCTATTGAGGAATGAACTTCTTGTTATGTTAACATAGTTTGCCCGATTTAATCTCTATTTGTTCAACTATATGTTTGTTTAATTAATTGACAGGATCCTCAATTAGATGTGCCTATTTAGTGTGCATAACTCGGAAAAGAATGCATATTTTTATTGAACAATACCACTCCCAAAGTATATGAGGGATCAATTACTGAGGGTTTAAGGGGGGATTAGGGATAACGAAGCCTTGGGTGTAGTCTAAAGTGAGATGTAATAAAAAATTCAGCTAGCGTAACTCGGGAGAGTGTGTCTAGTAAATTATCGTGATTACTCGGGAGAGACTTACAGTAATAAGAGTGCTCATGATTGATACATACGATTATTGGGTGAATCTGTGTAAAACATAACAAGAAGGAATTTCATCAATAGGGAAAATCATAACCTCAGAACCTTCTCTTAAGTGTTTACAACTTTATCACAGTTAGTTTTCAGTTGCTTATTTATATTCATTCTTAGTAGAAATACCTTCACTTGTTACTTGCAACGTTTGGGAAGTTGATTCCGTAGAATTTAGTAAGTCTAACAAAAGTAATTAATTAGTTAATTCTTTGTGAGTTCGGCTCTGGGCTAAATACTTAGATTATTTGTAATGTTTGCGTATCCTTTTTATAAGGCATAGTTAAGCGTGATCAAATGATATCTAAAAAAACGTATAATAGTTCTGAATAATTTTACTCAGTGACATATGATTTTAAAGCTAAAGTTTTAAATTCTTTCACAAAATATAAAAGCTATATTTTGGTAACTCTATATTTTATCATTCTAAGCCTCCCCTCTCAAAACTAGCTCAAATTAAGGACTTTGTGGTACTACTCTAAATTTTACTCTCCCAATTTCATTGACTTGCTAGCTTTACAAAAGTACACCTTGTGGGGGTGTGGGGTTGTGGGGTGAGGGTCTCTGACCCAAAAGAACACCTAGGGTCACCAAAGTTGTGGTGTAGATAGTGATTACATGGTTAAATTCAACTCCATGAGTTAAAATGATTGTCCCTTTTCTCTTTTTGAAAGTCAAATAACTAACTTTTCATTATTTTATTACAAGTATATGTTATTTCCTCCATTCGATAGCGAAAAAACTGAACGCGAAAGGATGTTAGGGAGAGAGAAAATTGAAATTGTGTTGAACATATAAAACGTTTTTTTTTTTTTTTTTTTTGTTTTTGCACCTTTTCTGTATGTTAGTAGAAGTAGAAAATGTGATATCGATTTTGCATCTTCTGTGCAATGCAGTAAAGGAAAATATGATAACGGTTAAACAATAACATTTGGATTGTTTATTTTAAGTAGGATAATCAAAATTGGGGTGGTTTTGATATTTTTTACAAGTTTTGAGGTATAAATCATGTTTCATGATTGAAAAAAGACATCTAAATATGTTGTAAAAATGATAACCAAACACAACTTCATATTCAATTCAAATTTTAATGAAATTCCAAATTTGAAAATAAATAAATAAAATGAAATTCATGTTCAAACGCTTACTTAAAAAACATTAAATTCTTAATTTTATGTTTTTTGGGAGAAAGAAAAAAGGAAAGACCAATGGGAAGATATATGTACTATTACTTGTAAAGAAAAACAAAATAAAAGGAATGATTAAGTTCGAAGAGACAAATATGTGGTACTACTTACTACCTAATTTAGAGGGTAGAATTAGTGCTACTCCTAATACGAACATAATTAGAGTTAAAAACTTTGTAGTAATTGGTTTCGATAGGTTGCCAAACTTATTTAAGTCTCTTTTAATTCTTGTCGACTCCTCTCTACCCTAGCAACCTTTGTTGGGAGGTAGACCAAAAACAAAAGGATAATAAGAAATTAAGCATAATTATTACATGTAATTAGAATCTAATCATTCAACAACATAATGTTGCGAAAATTTAACACAAAAAAGATCACCTAATATGTGTTATATTTTTATTATATATAATTCATTTCACCGTACAAGTTCGCAAAAATGTTGGACACTTGTTTTTTGAATAAAGTATATTGAAGGGAAGCCTTAGAGCAATATTGAAATTGATTCCGTGTGACTTATATGTTATGAGTTCGAGTCGTGAAATCAGTCACTTATTTTTGTATTAAGATAGGCTGTCTACATTACATTCCTTGAGATGCGGTCATCCCACGAACCCTACGTGAACGTGTCATACTTTGTGCATCGTTTTTTTTTTTTGGGAGAGGGTAGATCTTTGAATATGAAAAAGTAGAAGCAAGGAAATGGAAATGGCATGGCAGATTTTGAATGTCGCACCAATCGAGTGTAAAATGAAATTTCAATTATTAAATTGGAACATTAGTTTTTAATTTGAACTCTAGATTAAATACAAATTGCAAGTAAAAGCCTAATTTCTTTAGTGATGATACATCATATTGATGCAACAAAGCCAGATAGAACCTTCCGAAATAAAGCAAAAACAGTTCGTTAAAAGTTACATTGAAAAATCAGTAGATTAGGGAAAATAGGACGACAAAGAAATGAAGTGCCTTAAATGTTGGGGCCAATTTGAATAGAATGCAAAGTGGCGGGGTTCTACCCGTATCTATCCTAATCCACTTTACAATAAAATTTGCTGTTATTTTTTTTGTTATAAGATGGATATGAATGAATACCTGGACTCCTCCTTTATTAAAACTAAAAAGACTAAAGAGGAAAGTAGAGTATGGGTTGGAATTTCTTGTCTCCTTATGAAAACTATTCCTCTTTTTCTTCTGTTAATTATTACTCTTTGTCTAATTACTCTTTGTCTAAAAGGACAATACGTTCGGATTGAGGGTCCATGCATTTAATTTAGTATAATTCGGAAATTAAAATGTTAATTTTTTTAATAAGAATGTACATATTTAAGAATTACATAAGAATATCACACATTCGTACCAAACATGGTTAAACATTTATTGAGAACTTAATTAGAAAATATATTGCTACTACATAAAAGAAACAAATATTAGACTTCACAAATAACAATATTGTAACGTTAAACATATAAATGTGATATACGCATGATGTACTTATTAGGGAAAAGGTCCAAATTTATTATTTGTACTATATGAAATAGAACAATTTTGTTCTCGGTTAAATTTCTGGTTCATTCATATCTTTGGTGTAAGCAGATTATCTCGTATTTGCCATTAATGGATTTCCAACGTGAATTGTATGGACTCTACATTTTCAAATTTTCGAGAAAAACTCCAACTTTCCTTTTAATTTATTTTTACTATAATTTAAAATTATCATCAAGTTGAAACTCCATTAAGGGTCAAGCGCAAAATGAGAATTTTCTCAATGAAATAGGCAATATTGACCAAAAGTATAATAAATATATATAATAATACTTCCGAGACTGTTAAAAAAAAGTTTGATTATACTACCCTAATCGTTGGATATTGATTTTGTCTCCCCGTAATTAATCATTCTGTAAAAAGCTCTTACAGCTGAATAAATACAATGATTTTTAACTAACCAGGAAGGTGACGATATAAGTACCCATTGCTGTGCTCTAAAGCAATTCTGCTCTTAATAAGATTTGTTTTATTATTAAATTTACTCGAGAATAAAATATAAAAAAGCTTGATAATTGATAGTCAAATATATAAGTTTCTAACTTTAAGCGGCGCAAAAGGATTCTACCTATTTTAAGTATTTGGCCAAAATTTATATTCTTTAAGGATAAAAGTTTTGAAAATAATACAGTTGAATATAATGATTGTGAAAGATTGATCAAGTAACCAGTCGCGGTTGGTCAAATAAACAAATATTCTAATTGACAGGTCGTCGAGGGTGCATTAATATAATACATAATTAGTAGAATAAGAAGACTTTTGTTCACCAAATGTTTTGTTATGGGGCCTTCTTCAATTAACTATAAATTATAGATGAATTTTGTATTCTAATTTGTCTGTTACACTAATTGGTTTGATACATCGTTTTAGAGGTCGTATTAGACAGTGTATTAGATAATGAGGTGTTTGGTTCCATTTGACACTTCAAATTTGTCTGTAAACATCATACCGTATTATCCAATAAATATGGGGATACATGATATAATTAAGGATTTCATTTATATACACTAACAGTTTTCACAATATATAATTTAAATTGTTGTATTAAGTATTGCCTTATCATTCAAGATATTAATATTAGTACGACAATTATACGCAATTACGTTTTAAGTGATATGGTAATGCAATAATATAAATATTATTAGCTTAATAAGTTTATCTCTATTATTCATACATCAAACGGTCAAGTTGTCTTCGTGTACACGAATTCGAACCGTGAAATAATTAGCCATTAATATTTGCATTAGGGTAGACTATCAATATTATATTTTTTTGCAGTATAGCCTTTTTTCAAATCCTGCATAAACACGCGCGAGAGCTTCATGCACCAGGCTGCCCTTTATTCATACATCAAACGGCATGAAGCTATCAACTGATTTTGATGTTACGACAAGGGGATACAAATTCAAGCCTAAAATTGGAAAAGAATTACTTTAGTTGTGGAGCTAACGGAGTATATAATATTAAAGTTCGCATATTTATTATTTTAGTACAATGAATCGAACACTTGGCTACAATTCATATTTTTGCAATTCGTTATTCGTGTATGATTTAATCTACTTAATTATGCCATCATATTATCCTATCTGCATATCAGACTATACCATAAACGCCATTCTGCATTGTCCATAGGAGAAATACTAAATAGATTATGTAATTGGTTGTGATGATTGCCCTAATTAAGCCATTAATTGGTAAGATATTTAGTTAGCACAATAATCGATGTACTTACAAACAAGAGAATTTTTCACAAAAGACATTTATTAAGACCTAATTAGCAATAAATAGAAATATTTTCCTATATTACGTGATATAGATATGTTTTACGTTATTTTATGATGTATATAGTGTATTAAACGAATTGTATTCAATAATACAACATGAAATGACGCCGCATAAACAGGGATTCCTGTAAATCATGATTTGTATTTAGGTGTATTAAGTTGTATTAAGCTGTATTAAGCGGGAAAAAAGTAACGTTTCAGTGCAAATCATGGAAAGGCGAATCTGTATTTAGGTGTATTAAGCTGTATTAAGCGGCGTCATTTCACAAAAAACGGGAGTTATACCATAAATTGGCGAGAGAAAAATATTTTGTACCATCTAATAAGGCTTAAATATAGGAAAATATTAAATTTAAATTTTTTGCTACAAAATAAAAAAGGTTATTATATTATGTAAAATCTTAAAAAGGTATTTATATGTTATAAATAAGGTACTAACCTATTCTATAGGTGGTAAAATTTCCTACAAACAACAACATACCCAGTGCATTCTCATTATGGGTGTCTAACGAGTGGGCCGGGCCAGGCTAGGTAGAGAAATTTAGTAACCGTACGGGTTATGGTCTAGGCCGGTGGCAGGTTGGGGCAATACCGGGTTCGAGTTTATCCGAGTAAAAATTGAACCGTAAGGGTTACGGGTTCAAGGGGCTAGGCCGGGTTACTGTTATTTTTTATTTTTTTATTTTGTATAACTATTATAAGTTATATTAATATAAAGTAAAAATATAAAGTATTCAATGAAGATGAGAAAAAATTACACTTATAAATTGCAAGCACTACATTTATTTCAAACTTACAAATTGAAAGGTTTACAATTAACAAGTAAATTAACCCAAAAAGGGTAAATTAAAACTTTCAAAGGTTTTGCATTGCCTTAGTAAGTTCGTCGTAATCAATATGAACTGAGTGACCTTCTTCTGGAGTGTTAAAATTTGAATGGGTTACCATGTGTTAATATACCTCTAAGTTCCTCGTCTTCTGGGCTATCAACATCTTCACGTTCTTGATTTCTTCGTTTGGGTCTAATCCAATCTCTGAAACATACTAAAACTCCCAAAGCCTTGCTTCACAATGAGTGATAGGTGTCTCCAATTGATTTCTTCGTTTGGATCTAATCCAATCTCACAAACATACTAAAACTCCCAAAGCCTTGCTTCACAACGAGTGATAGGTGTCTCCAATTGATTTCTTCGTTTGGATCCAATCCAATCTCACAAACATACTAAAACTCCCAAAGCCTTGCTTCACAACGAGTGATAGGTGTCTCCAAGTTGTTGTCTTGCTCGGCTAAATGCACCCTTTGATGCAACAGTTGAAATTGGCACATTCAGCACGTCTCAAGCCTTAGCGGAAAGAACAGGAAATTACTTTCCATTCTCATGCCACCATCCCAACGGTGAAAATTCCTTTGTGCGAGGCTCTTTTTTTGCTTCTACTAATTGAAGTTCATTAATGTTCCTGCTACTCGTTTGAGTCTTAGAAAATATATTAAAACTATCAAGGGCTTCTTTATCATCCACAGTAGTAGAAGTGGTATATTGCATAGTAGGATTAACAATGCCTACATTAAAAGTAATATTATCAATTATATTGACATAATTGTAAACGCGTGATTTTTGACCCTCCCCGGGATTTTTTATATTTTTTAGCGTAAAATATTTAGTTTAGTTTTAATATAGTTATTTTAGCTAAATTTGACTCTCTTACTTTATTTTTACCTTAAAATGAAAAATAACAAAAATATAGTTTTATTAATGATTCGTAGTCATTTTTAAACTTGAAAAATACAAAAAAATAGTACTTTATATTTTTATCTTTTTATAAAAACGAAAATAATAATAAAAAAAAATAGTTTCATTAATATTTTGTAGTTGTTTTAAACTTGAAAAATATAAAAATAGTACTTTATATTTTTATCTTTTTATAAAAACGAAAATAATAAAAAATAGTTTCATTAATATTTTGTAGTTATTTTAAACTTGAAAAATATAAAAAAAAATAGTTTTATTTTAATTATGAGTATTATAGTTATTTTGATTACCTAGGATTAATTAAATAACACCATTCTCGGTTTCGAGCGAAGAATAATATTCGGGTTCAAACTACCCGGTTTTATAATTTTCGGACCTAGCCCGTAATAATCCGAGTCCACTACACTAAGGGGGACAATACATAATGGGATGTGGGAATAATAAGAAAAGGACAAAGAGAAAAATACAAGAAGAAAAAGACAAGGGAAAAAGACAAAGGGATAAAGACAAAAAGAAAAAGACAAAAAAAAAGGCATGGAGCCTATTTTTTTAAAATAAAAAAAAAAAGAAAAAAAGAAAAAAAAAACGGTAAAGAGGGGAGGCTCACGTGAAGGGGGAAGGGGAAAAACAATACATATTGAGAGGATTGTGATTCATTTGAAAAAGAAGAGACAACTACATACACACACCCACTATAAAAGCAAAAAGAGAAGATAGAAAATATTTTTTAAATACACACACACAATATTGTTTAATACACATGCACACAATATAAAGAAGAGAAAAAACGGGCAGCAAGGATCTGGAAGAAAAAGGCCCGAGACAAAACAGAAACGGGCAGAAACAGCCCCCCGTTAGTCATCTTCTTCAGTACCATAAACCAAAACAGTGACCCTTCACCAAAAAGGCAATAAAACCTGGCTAAAATAATAGACAACGCACACACAGACAGAGCAAAAGCAAAAAAAAAAAAAACTGGCGCATTCATAAGAGGAGACTTCCCCCCCCCCCCCAGCCGTGACGATTCTGAAGAAACTCCCTTCCCATGTCGTTCTCTTGTCTTCCAAAAGCATCATCCAACAAAAGCTTTGGAACATTTTTTTTTCCTTCATAATAAAAACGTTACAAAACTTTAGAACACGGATATGCTGTAGAACACCGACGAGTCCAGCCGTGAATCCCGTTCGTAAATCTCGTTTACTGCCCCTGCTTCGTTCTTTCATTCGAGTTTGTGAGATCGGCGTTCGAGTTTTAATTTTGATGAGGTTTCGAGGTTCCCGTTCAACGTCGCCAATTCCGGTCCAGATTTGAAATGCAATTGAGTATAGTCTTGAGCGATTTGGCGACTTGGCATTTGGCGACTTCCGATTTCCGAGCTCCGAAGTCCGGGTGTAGTTCCGGTTGTCAATTTTCCATTAATTGCAAAATCATATCCGAGCCTCTGTTTATTAAAATCATTGAGGTCCGTTTCCACTTTGAGTTTAATATTTTCTCCATGATCTTATTTCTTTGATGAATATGACTGCCGCATATCTATATAGTTGTTTTGTGACTTGTCTAAAACTTTCTCTTAATTTGTTTTGAGTATAAAGCAGAGTGATGGAAATATCTGTTAGAATTGGTTTGATTAGTTGTAATGTTGCCGAATGAATTCTTAGATAAAAGTCTACTGTATTTGAGAATGCTTAAGGAGGAAACTGATCGTGCATATTGAATTGAAAGCACTGATGGTCATGCTTTAGGAGTTAAGGTCTTTGATTTTTTTTTATTTTTTTTTTAATTTTTGTGAGTGCATTTTCATGTTGAAATCCTAAAGAGTTCAATTACATCTCCCTGCTACGTGGATTATTTGTTTTGTCTATAGACCAAATACTGGAAATATTCATCACATGAGTCACTTTCAAGAAGTTTAGAAAATAATTCATAAACTTCGTAGTTTGCTTGAGTTGAATAAAGCTCTTTGGAATAATTTGAAATGAGCCTCACCGCACTAAATATACAATTGCGGGGCCCTCAATCTATTGTTATAAAAAACTTAGATTTGGAAGGACCGTTTAGTAAATTTCACGGTCTTTCCCGAAGTTAACAAAGACGTAGAATCTTTAGACACGATTTGTAAATAAAATACTTTCCTAATTCCGGGTGCGCATTTATGTGACCCAAATTTTACTCTCGGCAAAACTGAAATACGTTAAAGTCACAGGCGTACCGGTTGCGGTGTGACTCGAAGTGTGTTTTCGTGACGTCGCAATTCTTCTAAAAAATTAAAGCGGAATATAAGAGCACGCAAAATAAAATATATAAAGAAATCAGATAGAAACAAAAATTGCAGTTGAGCGACCGTGCTAAAACCACGGAATCCGGGAGTGCCTAACACCTTCTCCCGGGTTAACAGAATTCCTTATCAAGGTTTCTAATTTCGCAGATTATATTACGGAGTCATAAATTTCCTCGGTTCGGGATCAAACCGGTGACTTGGGACACCATTATTTTCCCAAGTGGCGACTCTGAATTAAATAAATTGATCCCGTTTCGATTGTCCTTTAATTGGAAAAAACTCCCTTGCGCTCTAACGGGCGCGTAAAAAGGAGGTGTGACAGCTCTGACGACTCTGCTGGGGACTAAACCTCTGAACTTCGGTTCGGGGTCTAAGAATTCGAGCTCGGTTAAATTGTTGTTTTGTCTATATCTGATTTTATTACATGTTTAATTAATGTGCTACATGTCTACCGCTTTGATACTAGTTGCACTGCATATACAAATTGCTATATGTTTACCGCTTTGATATTGCGTGAATTGTATATAAAGCTGTGCCGAAAACCCTTCTCTTCTTACCTCCGGGGGATGTGCTTACTGGTTGAGACTCCCTTTTTCTGTTAGTGTCAATACCCAAAATAAGAAAAGAGGCAGGATAAGTTACAAAGCCGGACGATCCCGCGGGTCCCCGGTACGTAGCTCCCTCCTCAAATCCGAGTTGTCTGCTCGGGTACACGGTCTAGTACCATTGAAAACATCAGGATATTAAGCCTAGATTTAGGACGTTTATTTGCATCATATCCGACTTAGGGAACTCAACACAGGGGTTGGGTCCGTCTAGGACAGGTGACCCGGAAAATTAAAGACCGAGCATGTTATATGTTGCATTTATTTGTTCTAGATTATTATTGGCTAAATTCCTGAAAAACAAAAAGAGAGAAATTTTAGATATCGAAATATTGACGAATTGTTTGAGAAGAAAATTCGAAAAATAGGTAGAACAATTTTGTTGAAATAATTGGTCAAATAATCCGACCGAACTACGCAGGGTTTGATTCTCGCCATTAGGTGGGATACGTAGGCAACCCTCATCGGGTCCAACCACCCCTTCAAAAAATTAAAAAAAAATGTCTAAGTTTTAGTTTTTAATAAAATCAAAGTGATGCCATTTTGAAAAATAGCCGAATGTTCCGAAAGGACGCCGGAAGGCTGTTTTTGCAAAAATAGCCACTTTGAATCATTTTTAATAATTTGCGGGCACAGCCTTGAAATATTCCTTGTGGAAATGTTGCAAGGCCATAGCCGCAAAATCAAGTTTGAGTCATCACTCAACTTTACAAAAATAAAAAAAATAAAAAAAAAATGTCAAAGTTTTGATTTTGTTATAAATAAGTCGGGTGATGCTATTCTCGCTTAAAATAAGCCGAACGTCCCTCAAAAGACGTCGGAAGGCCGTTTTTGCAAAAATAGCCACTTTGAGTCATTTGTAAATAATTTTGGACACAGCCTGGAAATATTCCCTCGCAGAAATGTCGAAAGGCTGTATCCGCAAAAATCAAGTTTTGAGTCATCACTCAACTTTACAAAAATAATCACTTTATCAAATAAGCCATTACGTGACCGGAGTTTTGCTGAAATAGCCACATTTTTGCATTTTTACTTCCTCAGTCTTGTGTTGGCCTGTGTCGGTGCTGAACGATGCCCCATAGGTCCCAGAATAAAAATTTTGAATTTGCATCTTCTTAAATAAAATTTTGCAAAAAGAGCCACTTTGCCTAAATAAGCCATTACATGGCCAATTTATGAAAAATAGTCTTGTGTTGGTTTATGGTGATGCCGAACGATGCCCTATGAGCCACAAGATAAAAAAAAATTTCAAGTTTATCTTTCTTAAATCAATTTTGCAAAAATAGTCATTTTGTCAAATAAGCCATTATGCGGCCAATTTTGTAGAAATAGTCATAATTGACACAAAAAAAATATATTCTTTTTCTTGTAGAAATCTCCTACACATGTTTGTATTTGGAGTCGGCTTCTATAATTTTCCTTCAAAGAAAAAAAAATCAAAAAAAAAATCAAATAAACATCCCTTTATTCCTTGCATTAATTTGCAAGAACTACGCTCGGTCTGATTCATGCGGGGTCATGATACGTAGGCAATCTCCATAAGATTCGACCACAACTGTATATGTATATATATGGAAAAAAAATATGAAAAAAAAAATATGAAAAAAAAGAAAAAAAATGAAAAAAAAAGAAAAAAAAAGAAAAAAGAAAAAAGAAGTAAGCAAAAAATATTGATGAGGACTTAGTGATTCCATTTCTACCATATTTTATTTTGAATTGAGGTGGTTGGTTTGTGGTGAACCGGAAACAGAAGATCCAGGAAAACCTGATTATGATCCAAGATAGTGACACCAAGAATATCGCATAGAGTCCTTTACCCGCACGCCATGATGGACGCTTTGTGGGGATGTATTGACTAAAGCTGAAAATGTCGAAGCAAATAAGTGGCCTTGGTAATATTGATGCGAAGCTTAGTGGCCAAAATATCGTGCCTGGTAATCGGGAAGACTCTCCATTTCTTGGTCAACCATAATGGAGTTTTTGGTGGCTTATTTTGTTGTCATTTCTGTCGTCCAGATTATTTCAGGGTTGTAATCAGGATATTGTCATGTAACTCAAACCCTTTTATCGTTCTATTTTGTCCAGTTTTCTATTGGTCGTAATACCTCATTTTGTATTGTGTAGGTCTGTTCCAAGGGTGTGCCCCAGTTTATTGTGTTTGTTTTGTCGTATTAATTCATTTCTAGTTCGTCTGATGCAACTCTCTTGTTTGCCATTATTTCGAGTCATTTATTTGATTTAAGTCCTTCTTCTTTATAGTCATTTTTATGTCAACACTAATGACATGACATGCACGCATAATTGTGGCCTAATCTTAAAAGTTAATCATGAAGGAATTAGAAGATAATCATGGCATTTTAAAAGAAATAATGATTTGAGATTATTTGGAACCCGAGTCACGTGAAATTTGGGGCGGGTAAAATACAAAGAAAGCCTTAAGGGCAAAATGGCCATGCCTGACATGGGGTTTCGCTCGTGATACTGAAATGGAAGTGTCGTCCAGCAGTACTTTAAAATGATAGATGAAAAAGGCGAATGGACGATATGGTTATCAATCAAGGCACAAACAGAAGATGTCGTGAATATGTTGTTTGAACTTGGCATGTTTTGAAAATTGGAATGACGAAGGCATTTTGTTCTGCTATCCAAACACTTTATCCATCGTCAACCCTTTGAGCTTTATTTTGATTTCTTTCATACCCCTCCTTCGGAATCGGTACCAAAATTAGAAACACAAATGGGGAAGATAAAGAAAGAAAAAGCGAAAAACAAAAACAACCAAAAGGAACGAAAAAGAAAAGAAAACAAAAATGAAAAAATGATGAAAAAAGAAATTTGAAAAAGAGGAATTGGGAACTACGTTTGACCTGATTCCTTAAAGAGGATACGTAGGCGCTTCACAGCTCGGTCATAGTGTAAATAAAGAAATAAAAATCCCCAAGTAAGAAATTGGGGCAAAAAAAAATTGTGTTTATTATAAATAAATTTAGATCCGAAGGTTGTAAATTTTGAACCCAAAGTCATTTTGTTTTGAGCCTTTAATACCTTTTCTTTCTAACCCTATCCAAATCCCACATTACGGTCCGGAAAGACCTTCTGATCAGTCTTCAAAAGATGCCACGTCAGGCGAGTGAGAGAGTCCTATCAAAATATAACACTCTGATTCTCAGCAGAAAAGACTCTGATTCCTAGCAGGAAGGAAACACGAGAAAGTCTTAGTAGTGACACCCCAATCCCCAGCTAAAAGTGATACAAATGAGAGAGTCTTACCGGTGAAAACCTTCATAGGCACCATAAGGCGACGAAAGCTGGAAAAAAAAAATCAAAATGAGAGAGGCTTGAAAGTGAAAACCCTTCGGGCACTACAAGTCGAATAAAGGTGATAATCAGATGGAAATCACGAGACCAAAATCGTGAAAGGAAATTAACGACGGAGGATAGGCCATATGTGCATGTCATGACCAGTAGAGTTGGTATCCGCGTTTGATAAGTTTTTATAGTTGTTTCTGGTTAGAGAGTCAGTCCTCCCTTGTCTTCTATTTGTTGTTTCTTTTTATCTTTCTCCTTTTGTCAAAATTCTCCATCAAAGTCAGTCTAGTCAAAACATAGTGAGAAATGACTTCAAAACTTGCCACCAACTTTCCGATTATTATGCAAGGCAAGGAAATGCCATTGACGACAGAGAAGTATGGTGCAAAGAAGATTATTAAACTGGGGCAGAAAATTTTCTTTTCAGTTTGAAAATTTTCTGGAAGTCAATATCCACTTAGGGAAGAAGGAAAGTCTTAAGGGAAATGGTCTTCGAACCAGGGTCATCCTCAACAGCCTTCAAGAAGAGTGAAACACCAATTTTGAAGAAATGAAAATCCCCCAGCAATGTTATCTACAACAAGTTCCGAGGTGGTCGGACAACACAGAGTGGTAAAGGAAGAAAGGAAATCTCATCTTCAACAAAATAACCCCCAGCAAGTTGAGAAACACAGAAAGGGGAAGGGATAAATGGAAAAACCCATCCCCAGCAGGAATATCATCTCCAGCAAATGAAATCATTCCCCTACAAGTTTTGGGAACCCCGAGCGAGGGAAAGGAGAAAAGGAAAAAAAACCACCACACAGGAGCGGCACAACCGCTCACAATGTTTTGAACTAACAAATTTTCTTTGATTTGAAACAGGGAAAGAAAGTGCTATTGATAGCAGAAAGTCATGCCACAAGGAAGAACACCAATATTGGGGCAGAAAATTTTCTGCCGTTGTTGAAAATTTTCTCGGAGAAACGAGGAAGGCAATTCAAGATGACGTATCAGGTTTGTCCACCTTCAAATAGGATGTTTCAGGTTTGTCCACCTTCGAACAGGACATCTCAGGTTTGTTCACTTTTTGATATCATGGGAGTATTCGCCCTCGAATAGGATACAATGGGAGTATTCGCCCTCGAATAGGATACAATGGGAGTATTCGCCCTCGAATAGGATACAATGGGAGTATTCGCCCTCAAATAGAATACGATGGGAGTATCCGCCCTCAAATAGGATACGATGGGAGTATTCGCCCTCGAATAGGATACGGTGGGAGTATTCGCCCTCGAATAGAATACGATGGGAGTATTCGCCCTCGAATAGGATACGATGGGAGTATTCGCCCTCAAATAGAATACGATGGGAGTATCCGCCCTCAAATAGGATACGATGGGAGTATTCGCCCTCGAATAGAATACGATGGGAGTATCCGCCCTCAAATAGGATACAATGGGAGTATTCGCCCTCGAATAGGATACAATGGGAGTATTCGCCCTCGAATAGGATACAATGGGAGTATTCGCCATCGAATAGGATACAATGGGAGTATTCGCCCTCGAATAGAATACGATGGGACTATCCGCCCTCGAATAGGATATTTTACGTTTGTTTTATTTTACATTGTCCTTTGCATATTTCATAAATTATTGCCAGAATGCATTTTTAATTCAAAAGTTGCTACTAAAAGCAGGCGCCTACCTGTATAACAAAAGGCAAGTCTTTAGTCTTTACATTGCAGGTCTTGAAACCAATAACCCACCATAAAACAGAGAGTTACAACAAGAGTTCCCAACGCAAATTCAAGCGCATGAGTCAAAGGAAGGGAGGGAAAGAAGGAAATTTTCCCAGCATCATTATCCTCAGCAGGTAAGTAAACAATTCCAAAGATATCCCCAGCAATCAAGGAAAAATAACACGACCTAGGAGGAAAGCAATTCCGAAACAAGGTAATTCGGAAGAAAGGATGGGATGAAATTAGTGAGTTGTAGTTGAAGTCGGGGAGCCCGCCTGAAGAATGGAGTGGCGATTTATTTTGAAGTTATAGTCGAAGTCAGGGGAGCCCGCCCGGAGAATGGAGTGGCGATTTTATTTTGAAGTAGTAGTTGAAGTCGGGAGCCCGCCCGGAGAATGGAGTGGCGATTTTATTTTGAAGTAGTAGTTGAAGTCGGGAGCCCGCCCGAAGAATGGAGTGGCGATTTATTTTGAAGTTATAGTCGAAGTCGGGGAGCCCGCCCGGAGAATGGAGTGGCGATTTTATTTTGAAGTAGTAGTCGAAGTCAGGGAGCCCACCTGAAGAATGAAGTGGCGATTTTATTTTGAAGTTGTAGTTGAAGTCAGGGGAGCCCGCTTGGAGAACGGAGTTGCGATTTTATTTTGAAGTAGTAGTTGAAGTCGGGGAGCCCGCCCGAAGAATGGAGTGGCGATTTAATTTTGAAATTGTAGTTGAAGTCGGGGAGCCCGCCTGAAGAATGGAGTGGCGATTTATTTTGAAGTTGTTTAAGGAAAGCGGCGGAGTGTAATGGAAATCCCCAGCACGAATCAGAAGGAAGGCAACCAGAATACGAGTCAACAGTCCGAGGGGATCAACAGAAGTTTAGTCACAATAAACAAAAAGAAAAAAAGAGGCATGAAGCCAAGAAGCTTGCGACCAGAATGCGAGTCAACCATCGGAGTGCAACGCAAGTTAGCAACAAAAGAAGCTTGCGACCAGAATGCGAGTCAACAGTCCGAGAAGTTGATGAAAGATGTGGTGTGCTCAAGACATGGCCGAGGTCACAAGCACTGTATACCTGGTCTTGATTCGAAAAGCAGCACCTGCAACTAGCAAGTATCAAGGTTCAAATTTAGAGTCCGCATGAAGCACCAACCAATACTCAAGATCAAGCTTCAGAAGACTTATAGATAGGAATCTTGTAACTAGTAGCCGATAGGCTTAGTTAGTCTTTCTCATGTTTTGATTTTTGATGTAATAGCAGGACCACAGACCGGAACCTCGACGGAACGGAACCTCGGCGAAACGGCACCTCGACCGGCTCTCCACCTCGGTATACCCCTTTCTTACTCACTTCTGAACTACACGTGGCCTGATTCCTTTATAGCCAGGGATATGTAGGCAGCTCAGATACAAGGGCTCGGTCACATCCTCTTCTTTTTAGTTTAGTCTCTCTAAATAAGGGTCGGGTCAAAAAACACTTGTCTAGTCATTCTTTGTCTGAAAACTCTTTGTGTTTTTAGTCAAAGAGGGGCAGCTGTAAACGCGTGATTTTTGACCCTCCCCGGGATTTTTTATATTTTTTAGCGTAAAATATTTAGTTTAGTTTTAATATAGTTATTTTAGCTAAATTTGACTCTCTTACTTTATTTTTACCTTAAAATGAAAAATAACAAAAATATAGTTTTATTAATGATTCGTAGTCATTTTTAAACTTGAAAAATACAAAAAAATAGTACTTTATATTTTTATCTTTTTATAAAAACGAAAATAATAATAAAAAAAAATAGTTTCATTAATATTTTGTAGTTGTTTTAAACTTGAAAAATATAAAAATAGTACTTTATATTTTTATCTTTTTATAAAAACGAAAATAATAAAAAATAGTTTCATTAATATTTTGTAGTTATTTTAAACTTGAAAAATATAAAAAAAAATAGTTTTATTTTAATTATGAGTATTATAGTTATTTTGATTACCTAGGATTAATTAAATAACACCATTCTCGGTTTCGGGCGAAGAATAATATTCGGGTTCAAACTACCCGATTTTATAATTTTCGGACCTAGCCCGTAATAATCCGAGTCCACTACACTAAGGGGGACAATACATAATGGGATGTGGGAATAATAAGAAAAGGACAAAGAGAAAAATACAAGAAGAAAAAGACAAGGGAAAAAGACAAAGGGATAAAGACAAAAAGAAAAAGACAAAAAAAGGCATGGAGCCTATTTTTTTAAAATAAAAAAAAAAGAAAAAAAAAGAAAAAAAAACGGTAAAGAGGGGGGAGGCTCACGTGAAGGGGGAAGGGGAAAAACAATACATATTGAGAGGATTGTGATTCATTTGAAAAAGAAGAGACAACTACATACACACACCCACTATAAAAGCAAAAAGAGAAGATAGAAAATATTTTTTAAATACACACACACAATATTGTTTAATACACATGCACACAATATAAAGAAGAGAAAAAACGGGCAGCAAGGATCTGGAAGAAAAAGGCCCGAGACAAAACAGAAACGGGCAGAAACAGACCCCCCCCCCCGTTAGTCATCTTCTTCAGTACCATAAACCAAAACAGTGACCCTTCACCAAAAAGGCAATAAAACCTGGCTAAAATAATAGACAACGCACACACAGACAGAGCAAAAGCAAAAAAAAAAAAACTGGCGCAGCTTTCATAAGAGGAGACTTCCCCCCCCCCCCCAGCCGTGACGATTCTGAAGAAACTCCCTTCCCATGTCGTTCTCTTGTCTTCCAAAAGCATCATCCAACAAAAGCTTTGGAACATTTTTTTTTCCTTCATAATAAAAACGTTACAAAACTTTAGAACACGGATATGCTGTAGAACACCGACGAGTCCAGTCGTGAATCCCGTTCGTAAATCTCGTTTACTGCCCCTGCTTCGTTCTTTCATTCGAGTTTGTGAGATCGGCGTTCGAGTTTTAATTTTGATGAGGTTTCGAGGTTCCCGTTCAACGTCGCCAATTCCGGTCCAGATTTGAAATGCAATTGAGTATAGTCTTGAGCGATTTGGCGACTTGGCATTTGGCGACTTCCGATTTCCGAGCTCCGAAGTCCGGGTGTAGTTCCGGTTGTCAATTTTCCATTAATTGCAAAATCATATCCGAGCCTCTGTTTATTAAAATCATTGAGGTCCGTTTCCACTTTGAGTTTAATATTTTCTCCATGATCTTATTTCTTTGATGAATATGACTGCCGCATATCTATATAGTTGTTTTGTGACTTGTCTAAAACTTTCTCTTAATTTGTTTTGAGTATAAAGCAGAGTGATGGAAATATCTGTTAGAATTGGTTTGATTAGTTGTAATGTTGCCGAATGAATTCTTAGATAAAAGTCTACTGTATTTGAGAATGCTTAAGGAGGAAACTGATCGTGCATATTGAATTGAAAGCACTGATGGTCATGCTTTAGGAGTTAAGGTCTTTGATTTTTTTTTATTTTTTTTTTAATTTTTGTGAGTGCATTTTCATGTTGAAATCCTAAAGAGTTCAATTACATCTCCCTGCTACGTGGATTATTTGTTTTGTCTATAGACCAAATACTGGAAATATTCATCACATGAGTCACTTTCAAGAAGTTTAGAAAATAATTCATAAACTTCGTAGTTTGCTTGAGTTGAATAAAGCTCTTTGGAATAATTTGAAATGAGCCTCACCGCACTAAATATACAATTGCGGGGCCCTCAATCTATTGTTATAAAAAACTTAGATTTGGAAGGACCGTTTAGTAAATTTCACGGTCTTTCCCGAAGTTAACAAAGACGTAGAATCTTTAGACACGATTTGTAAATAAAATACTTTCCTAATTCCGGGTGCGCATTTATGTGACCCAAATTTTACTCTCGGCAAAACTGAAATACGTTAAAGTCACAGGCGTACCGGTTGCGGTGTGACTCGAAGTGTGTTTTCGTGACGTCGCAATTCTTCTAAAAAATTAAAGCGGAATATAAGAGCACGCAAAATAAAATATATAAAGAAATCAGATAGAAACAAAAATTGCAGTTGAGCGACCGTGCTAAAACCACGGAATCCGGGAGTGCCTAACACCTTCTCCCGGGTTAACAGAATTCCTTATCCAGATTTCTAGTTTCGCAGACTGTATTACAGAGTCATAAATTTCCTCGGTTCGGGATCAAACCGGTGACTTGGGACACCATTATTTTCCCAAGTGGCGACTCCGAATTAAATAAATTGATCCCGTTTCGATTGTCCTTTAATTGAAAAAACTCTCCCGCGCTCCCGCGGGTAAGCGTAAAAAGGAGGTGTGACAAGATACACAAGTAAAGGGAAGGGGTCAAATAACTGAGGAAAGTAACTTAAAAGAAATGAAAAGAAGCGAGAGTTGAAAATTGGACTTCTTTAAAAAAATATATATATATATATATATATATATATGGGATTTCAGTTGGTCCAGTCTCCATATAAGTATATAAAACATTCATTAATTGGTTACAATCAGACATCTTAATGGAAGGATTTAAAACAACACCAATTAAGCAAAATCAGAGGAATTGGAAAGAAATATTTTTTGAATTTTCCTTGCATTTTTTCAAGAACATTCATATATCTTTCTTTCTTCTTAAATTCAAAGAGTAGAAAAGAAATTCCAGCTATATGTACTAAAGACATTGCAATAGTAGGGTAATATGCTCTAGAAAACTCAACAATAGTTGTATAAAATTTATGTAAAAATTTAACAAGTAGTTATTACCATACAGTTTGGATCAATACAATATGCATTAACAACTCCTGTTATTGGGAATCTATAATTATAGTAATACTTTAAAAATATATATGTATAATTTCATTTAGTAACAATTTTGTCTGGCATGAATCTGGATTTAATGTTATACTAGATACACTTATTCTTAAATTTCTTTATTCTAGATTGTCTATTATTTCCTTGAATAATACCAACTGCTCTTCTAACATGAGTAATCTCAGTTGAAAATAAATGAAGGCCACTTTTAACAATTAAATTATAAACATGACATGCACACTTAACATAAAAATATTGATCAAGTGGTGGTTGCAAATGTAGTTTTAACATTGAAATTTCGGCATTATTATTAGAAGCATTATCAAAAGACATACACAATACTTTTTGCTTGAGATTATAAAATTCAGCACAAATAGTCGTACTTAAAAACGCAGCAGTATGACTTTTATCTTCATCATATTTAAAAGCGATAATATGTTTTTGAATAAAATAATTATCATCAATCCAATGACATGTAATTGTCAAATAATCATTTCTATTAATAACATGTAACAACCCGGCCCGTCGTTATGGGAATTACCACCCTGTTACCTTGTATTTATATGTTTCATGCTTTTATATCGGTGTTAGAGTCTATCGGGTGAGTTAGGAGTAATTCTGGTTGAAAACGAGGCAAATAGCCTTTTGGAAGGGAGCTTGAATATGGAAAGTCAACCTGGAGTTGACTATTTAGTTAGATGGCTCGAAATCGGATTCTGATGATTTGGTTAGTATTGGGAGGTGATTTGTGACTTAGGGGAGCAATCAGAATTTAATTTGGAGGTCTGGTGTAGTAATAGGCTTGAATTGGCTAAGGTTGAATTTTTACGAATTCCGGACGGTAGGCGGGATTTTGATGTTTATGATGGTATTTTTATGTTGCAATACTAATAAGCAATTACTGACAATTATAATTAAAGAAGGAAACTGTAACCTAATGTCTAACTTTTAAATACGTGAAACAAAATAAATTAGACCCATTACGGCGGCTCCCGTGATACAATTCTACTAGGTCTCGTTCTCTACTCCCATCGTGAGTTCTTGCTGGCCTTTGGAATCCGATTGATTCTTTTCACAAAGTAACAAATCTGAAAATTCAAAAAAAATTGCTGCTACTAATTTTAGCCCTAATGATGACTTGCAGAAACGTGCTTATACTCCTATTATATATCAGCATCTTCACTCCTTGGAGGTTGAAGCAAGGAGGAGGCCTTTGTCTAACTACATGGAGAAGGTTCAGAATTATGTGACTCATACTATGCGAAAGATTTTATTTGATTGGTTAGTGGAGGTGGCAGACGAGTATAAACTTGTTTCCGACACCCTTTATCTCACAGTGACATTCGTCGACGGATTTTTGTCTTCTCACGTTATGGCCACGAATAGTCTCCAGCTACTTGGCGTATCTTGCATGCTTGTTGCATCAAAGTATGAAGAGATCAGTCCTCCTCATGTTGAATATTTTTGTTATATTACAGACAATACATACACCGGAGAAGAGCTTCGACGCACGAGACATCAAATTTGAAGGGAAAAGGTATCGCGGACGAGTCTACGATCGGCTAGAGGTGAGTAGTTTGTGTATATGGTAGCCTGAGGGTTCGAAACCCCGGCTTAGCACATTATGACGCTAGTAGGGCGTGGCTCGCACCCCGTGGCAGGTGCGGGACTGATTGTGATTGGGGATTGAGACTTGGTCCATCCCGGATACGGAAAATATGCTATTAGTGTTGGAAATACGCTGTGTTTGACATATTTGTGGGCTGTAAGCCTTGTTTGGGGCCTTGTGCCGACCTGTAGTATCCCTAGGGGATAGTATTTATGTGATAGCTATACTTGCTTAATCATTGATCTCGGTCCTGGAATTTGAAATCACACTATTGAAATGTTAAGTCACCGGTTTTTGCAAATTAAATAAAAGTTAAAGTACTTTTCATAAATTATGAACTGGGAACTGGAATTAAGAAAAATGAACTATTTTTGTGACTTATCTGATTTATGTGGACTGAGGATGGATCGGGCTGCACGCCGCAGCGGTTTATATGAGGATCGGGCTGCACGCCGCAGTGGTTGATATGAGGATCGGGCTGCACGCCGCAGCAGTATTGCGCTTGGGCTGTAGGAGCCCCTCCGGAGTCTGTACACACCCCCGGTGAGCGCCGTCGACGTTAAATGGATCGGGCTACACGCCGTAGCGGTTATGTGCATTGCATTGCATCTTTATTTGTTAAATTATTCTGTGGTAGCTGTATTGTACTGTTGATGCTAGTTCGTAGGAGATTCGGACTGTAGTTAGCTTCATACTGTGGTATTCTATGGATTTCCTTCTTTCAGCTGCTTTTATATATTTATTACTCACTGAGTACTTAGTACTCACCCCTACTCCCTGCACCTTTTGTGTGCAGATTCAGGTACACATGAGGGATAGACGAGCACTCCAGCTTTTATGAGTATCTATCCGAGTTGCTGAGGTAGCTGCTGGCGTTCGCAGAACCTGGCTTCTCTTCTTATTCTATTTTTCCTTTGTATATAAATTATTCATACTTTAGTATTTGGTCTAGATGTTGTTATCCGATCTTGTTTAGAGGCTCTAGACTCGTGACCCTAGATCTATGGGGTTGTTATACAGTTATGCTTTATTGTTGACATAAATGTTCAGGTAATTAATTTGAGCTTCATGCTCGGGATGAGAGTGTAAATGGTCGGGCTGGCCTGGCAGTGTGTTGGGCGCCATCACGAATGGGTTTGGGGTCATGACAAGTTGGTATCAGAGCCTAGGTTACTAGGCCTCGTGAGTCTTGAGCCGGTTGGTAGAGTCTTGTGGATCGGTACGGGGACGCCTGTACTTATCCTCGGGAGGCTGCGAACCTTTAGGAAACACTTCACGTTTCTTGGAATTCTTATCGTGCGTACTTGATTCAGTTTGCGATATAATTTTTGAAATTTCTTCCATACGTCTGCGTACGCATCGAGCACTCAGTAATATGATTTCCTCGATGGCTTGTGATTTCCCGATCGAGGGGCAAGATATAATCTCTGTGAGTTCATGTTGGGCCAGTCGAGAGGACTTGAGGCCAGATCCTTGTCTATGATATGAGCACCAAAGTGCCGATTTTACAAACTGGTATTATGAAATTTCGTGTGATCGGTATTATTCCTAACTGTGGAAATGGCAGCTTAATAATGTACGAGCTGTCAGGTGTTAGATCCTTATTGTAATATGTTGTGTAGCCCCGAGCTATGTGTATGGTGAATATTTATCATATCTCTTAGGTGGAAGGTGTTGTACTGAAATACTAGATTGATGCAAAGTAGGTGGGTGGATTCAGATGTGTAATTGAAGGGTATTTGATATGTGTTATGATGCGAGCAGGTGTAGCGCAGGTTCAGGTATAAATTGTGATAATATGATTCGTATAGTATTGAGATTTAATGTTGTTGAAATACATTGTGATGTCTTGTTGAGTTGTGGATGTATTGTTAGAATGGTTTGGTGATTCTCTGGCAGGTGGATAGGCCAATTTACAAAGAAAACTCTGCCGAAATTTTTAAAAAATTTGGGACTTAGAAAAGATTTATGTCACCTAAAGAGAGTAGGCTTAACTGTGGTGTGTGTATAAATGAAAGAATTGCAGGAAGGGTTAAAGTCTCTGATGATTCGAGTCTTTGTCAAGCTTGTAAATGACTTGAGTTTAATCTCACTATAACATTGTGGCATCATTTGAGTAAGAATGCTATAAGTGGCTAAAAGTGTTTTGATGTATGGCTCCGAGCCAAGTTGGGGAGGTTGTCATTGATTAACTGATTGCACAGTTGTGTGCTATGTTGGTTCTGTCTCTAAGTATGTTGGAAAAATTCTAATAAGGGTTATGGTGCTTCGTAGATGTGAAGAAATCCTAGGATGACTTGAACTGCTGTTGGTAAAGAATGTTCGATGTATAGAAAAGAAAGATAGCTAATTGCATCTGTATGAAATCATGTTCTGTGGTGTCAGAGTTCTAACAAGGCACGAGTGGTTCCGTTCAATAAGACAGTTGGATTATAATTGAATAAGGGTGAATGACGCCCGAGAATGGTTTTGCGGTGTTTAAGATTTTGCTTGTAACAGTCATGTGTATTAAGATTGTGTATATGGCTAAAGACAGTGGTTTCGTTAGAAGGGATCAAGACTTGTGTAATGATATGTGAATGGTGAGATTCTATGTATCTATATTGGAGAGTAATGATAACGAATTCAAAAATCACAGGAAGTTCTTCAAAATAAAGTATCGTAGAATGTGGTACTTCTGGGAAACATTGAGAGAGTATTCAGCGGCCTGTGAGCCTTAGACCGTGTAGTCTTGTGTATGAGTCTCGTGTGGTAACATGAGTTGAGATAATGTAGTGCTACAGTAAAGGAGAATACTAAGCTAAAGAGGATTCAGAAAGTAAATTGAGTAAATGGAGCAACTTGTTAATAAACTGAAACGGTATGATAAGGATATGATTAATTCCTGGTATGTGTACGAAGTAATGAGTCTTGCAGATATTGTGCAACAAAGCTCCTGCGTGCTGGCAGTTGCGTAGCTCGATGTGGGTAGAAGGACTCAGTCCTGACAGTTAATCTTACGCAATGAATTGGGAGAAAGAGTTTGTGATGTGTTCTACCGTGGTTTGAAAGTGAGTATGTTCTTGTTGGTATGTGAAGCTGGGAATGTGTAATGAGTTTTCTTCTATATGGGATCATGAAGGTCCTTGACTAGTTAAGTGCGTCGATGTTTGCGGCGTAGGAGAGGGATGGAAATTTTCCATGTTATCTTAGTGTGGTATGGTATATGCGATGTGTTATGGGAAGTTGATAATGGCATGTTCAAGGTCTTGAGATCAGTTCATAATATATGGGAAGTCATTAAAAATTAATGAGCAGCGCGGGCAGCTGCAGGTGATCTAAGAATCGATCTTTCTGGTGACTAAGGAAAAATGATACTGCTATTCTAGTAATTTGGCATGGTATATGGTCAAAAAGGGACAAGGTGCTGTAAACTGCTAATATCTAGTGGTATGGTGGTATTCTCTTGTTGGGTCGACTGTGATGATTGAGTTGTTGATGGCATAGGGAAATTTCTGAATGACTTTCGTGGTATGAATGGATGCTTGATGTGTGCTATGTATTCGTATAGTGGAGTGTGGAATTAGGCATGGTGATTCATGTGTTATATAGGTGATGGAGACTAGAAGTCCTCGTAGTCCGCCTATGAAATGGTTGTATATCGTGTGTATCGGCACCGTTTAGCGATCATTGGAAATTGGAAGCCCTAGTGGCTCTCTCTTAGCTTGATATGATGAATTTGGGGTATGATACTTGATAGCAGACTGGTTGTTAAGTCAAGTTTCCTAGACGAATGTGATATGGACTATGTCGAAAATGGCACAAATCGCATAGCAGAATGCATCAGAGTATGCTCCAGCAGGGTAGTTGTACCCAGAACCAGCGGACGGCTGGTAGGTATTGCTTTGTTAGTGGGGCCTTCGTGGCAGATATCAGTGCAAAGGTTTCTACCATTAATTCAGTTCCGGTATTGGGGAACTTTGTCGGATGCGTTTCTTGTGGCCGAGCTTGAAGCTATATATGTTTATTGTAATGATAAATTGACTCGGTGTGCATTTCTTTTTGCTAGAGTTTTGCATGGATCGGGTGGCACGCCGCCACGTATTATTTGGATCGGGTGGTACGCCGCCACAGGTGTTGTATCTGGATCGGGTGGCACGCCGCCACGGGTATGTTATTTTGAGCAGGTTGCACGCCGCAATTGTGGGACATGGAGAATAGTTTTTCTATATGTTACCTTGTGTACAATACTTCCTATTCTCTGAGGAAAGTCAGTGTTGGGTGTCGCTCGGCATATGGTGCATCGGTTATGTCCTTACAAGATTTGATGGCGTATATTAATTGTTTCATCGTGGGTGAGATTGATTGCTTGAGTTCAGACCTAGATCTGTGCGTGGCTGACAGTTTTGAGCATGATGAGATGACTTGAGGTGCTTCATGGGTAATAGTTTTTGGATGGAATCATAAGTTGTGGCAAGGCCATATGATGTTATGACCTTTCGAGGAAAATTCAGGTACTCTATTTCTATAATGCGAGACTGGATCTCAGTTTTATGTTATGATGGTACGGAGGAATTAAATCACAACTCTTTTGTTTGAGTTAGTTGTCATGATTTGAGTGTGTTCAAGCGTTTCTTATTGGAGCCTATGTTGTGCTCGTCGTGGCTTAGACCGGTGTTGAGGTGTCATATCACCAGTGCGGTGTGTTATAATCGAAATGATCATTGGAGCCATTAATGAGTGCGGGCATATGTGATTTCAGTTGGTTAGAAATGTAATATCGAGGTTTGGCTCCGAAATCTATTATGGTATCAGTTAAAAGGGAAATGGAATCATGCATGGATGACCTGAGAAATTGATTCGATATATCGCGTGTTTCAGCTGCCGTGTGCAGTATATGAAGATATTGGAATAGGAATTTAGCTAACGAGGAAGGTTTTTCAGTAGTATCTGGTTATCGTGGGAAAATGTTGTGATCAGAGGGCATCGTCTCGAGTGATTGGGTGGTTTGGTACACCATGGGATCTCACCCGGAGTGGCGAGTATGGGCTATCACAGTTGGTTCGTGTGTACCCTAAGTATAGGCATGGGATTCAGATTTGGTATATGATTTCGGAAAGTGCAATGTGGTCTATGTTTCAGATGGACTGTGGAAGTTCAACTATATTGTGTAATCAGACTTATGACAGGTAGGGTGACGTGGTATTCACCCCGCATATATGCTTGGTAAGGTCATTCAACTATTGAATTGCTTTTAGTACAACTTTGGGTACGCTCGAGGACGAGCGTTTGTTTAAGTTGGGGAGAATGTAACGACCCGGCCCGTCGTTATGGGAATTACCACCCTGTTACCTTGTATTTATATGTTTCATGCTTTTATATCGGTGTTAGAGTCTATCGGGTGAGTTAGTAGTAATTCTGGTTGAAAACGAGGCAAATAGCCTTTTGGAAGGGAGCTTGAATATGGAAAGTCAACCTGGAGTTGACTATTTAGTTAGAGGCCTCGGAATCGGATTTTGATGATTTGGTTAGTTCCGGGAGGTGATTTGTGACTTAGGGGAGCAATCAGAATTTAATTTGGAGGTCTGGTGTAGTAATATGCTTGAATTGGCTAAGGTTGAATTTTTACGAATTCCGGACGGTAGGCGGGATTTTGATGTTTATGATGGTATTTTTATGTTGCAATACTAATAAGCAATTACTGACAATTATAATTAAAGAAGGAAACTGTAACCTAATGTCTAACTTTTAAATACGTGAAACAAAATAAATTAGACCCATTACGGCGACTCCCGTGATACAATTCTACTAGGTCTCGTTCTCTACTCCCATCGTGAGTTCTTGCTGGCCTTTGGAATCCGATTGATTCTTTTCACAAAGTAACAAATCTGAAAATTCAAAAAAAATTGCTGCTACTAATTTTAGCCCTAATGATGACTTGCAGAAACGTGCTTATACTCCTATTATATATCAGCATCTTCACTCCTTGGAGGTTGAAGCAAGGAGGAGGCCTTTGTCTAACTACATGGAGAAGGTTCAGAATTATGTGACTCATACTATGCGAAAGATTTTATTTGATTGGTTAGTGGAGGTGGCAGACGAGTATAAACTTGTTTCCGACACCCTTTATCTCACAGTGACATTCGTCGACGGATTTTTGTCTTCTCACGTTATGGCCACGAATAGTCTCCAGCTACTTGGCGTATCTTGCATGCTTGTTGCATCAAAGTATGAAGAGATCAGTCCTCCTCATGTTGAATATTTTTGTTATATTACAGACAATACATACACCGGAGAAGAGCTTCGACGCACGAGACATCAAATTTGAAGGGAAAAGGTATCGCGGACGAGTCTACGATCGGCTAGAGGTGAGTAGTTTGTGTATATGGTAGCCTGAGGGTTCGAAACCCCGGCTTAGCATATTGTGACGCTAGTAGGGCGTGGCTCGCACCCCGTGGCAGGTGCGGGACTGATTGTGACTGGGGATTGAGACTTGGTCCATCCCGGATACGGAAAATATGCTATTAGTGTTGGAAATACGTTGTGTTTGACATATTTGTGGGCTGTAAGCCTTGTTTGGGGCCTTGTGCCGACCTGTAGTATCCCTAGGGGATAGTATTTATGTGATAGCTATACTTGCTTAATCATTGATCTCAGTCCTGGAATTTGAAATCAAACTATTGAAATGTTAAGTCACCGGTTTTTGCAAATTAAATAAAAGTTAAAGTACATTTCATAAATTATGAACTGGAAACAGGAATTAAGAAAAATAAACTATTTTTGTGACTTATCTGATTTATGTGGATTGAGGATGGATCGGGCTGCACGCCGCAGCGGTTTATATGAGGATCGGGCTGCACGCCGCAGTGGTTGATATGAGGATCGGGCTGCACGCCGCAGCAGTATTGCGCTTGGGCTGTAGGAGCCCCTCCGGAGTCTGTACACACCCCCGGTGAGCGCCGTCGACGTTAAATGGATCGGGCTACACGCCGTAGCGGTTATGTGCATTGCATTGCATCTTTATTTGTTAAATTATTCTGTGGTAGCTGTATTGTACTGTTGATGCTAGTTCGTAGGAGATTCGGACCGTAGTTAGCTTCATATTGTGGTATTTTGTGGATTTTCTTCTTTCAGCTGCTTTTATATATTTATTACTCACTGAGTACTTAGTACTCACCCCTACTCCCTGCACCTTTGTGTGCAGATTCAGGTACACAGGAGGGATAGACGAGCACTCCAACTTTTATCAGTATCTATCCGAGTTGCTGAGGTAGCTGCTGGCGTTCGCAGAACCTGGCTTCTCTTCTTATTCTATTTTTCCTTTGTATATAAATTATTCATACTTTAGTATTTGGTCTAGATGTTGTTATCCGATCTTGTTTAGAGGCTCCAGACTCGTGACCCTAGATCTCTGGGGTGGTTATACAGTTATGCTTTATTGTTGATAATGATATCCAGGTAAATGATTTGAGCTTCATGCTCGGGATGAGAGTGTAAATGGTCGGGCTTGCCTAGCGGTTGTGTTGGGCGCCATCACGACCGGGATTGGGGTCGTGACAAGTTGGTATCAGAGCCTAGGTTACTAGGCCTCATGAGTCTTGAGCCGGTTGGTAGAGTCTTGTGGATCGGTACGGGGACGCCTGTACTTATCCTCGGGCGGCTGCAAACCTTTAGGAAACACTTCACGTTTCTTGGAATTCTTATCGTGTGTACTTGATTCAGTTTGCGATATAATTTTTGAAATTTCTTCCATACGTCTGCGTACGCATCGAGCACTCAGTAATATGATTTCCTCGATGGCTTGTGATTTCCCGATCGAGGGGCAAGATATAATCTCTGTGAGTTCATGTTGGGCCAGTCGAGAGGACTTGAGGCCAGATCCTTGTCTATGATATGAGCACCAAAGTGCCGATTTTACAAACTGGTATTATGAAATTTCGTGTGATCGGTATTATTCCTAACTGTGGAAATGGCAGCTTAATAATGTACGAGCTGTCAGGTGTTAGATCCTTATTGTAATCTGTTGTGTAGCCCCGAGCTATGTGTATGGTGAATATTTATCATATCTCTTAGGTGGAAGGTGTTGTACTTGAAATACTAGATTGATGCAAAGTAGGTGGGTGGATTCGGATGTGTAATTGAAGGGTATTTGATATGTGTTATGATGCGAGCAGGTGTAGCGCAGGTTCAGGTATAAATTGTGATAATATGATTCGTATAGTATTGAGATTTAATGTTGTTGAAATACATTGTGATGTCTTGTTGAGTTGTGGATGTATTGTTAGAATGGTTTGGTGATTCTCTGGCAGGTGGATAGGCCAATTTACAAAGGAAACTCTGCCGAAATTTTTGAAAAATTTGGGATTTAGAAAAGATTTCTGCCACCTAAAGAGAGTAGGCTTAACTGTGGTGTGTATAAATGCAAGAATTGCAGAAGAGTTAAGGTCTCTGATGATTCGAGTCTTTGTCAAGCTTGTAAATGACTTGAGTTTAATCTCACTATAACATTGTGGCATCATTTGAGTAAGAATGCTATGAGTGGCTAAAAGTGCTTTGATGTATGGCTCCGAGCCAAGTTGGGGAGGTTGTCATTGATTAACTGATTGCACAGTTGTGTGCTATGTTGGTTCTGTCTCTAAGTATGTTGGAAAAATTCTAATAAGGGTTATGGTGCTTCGTAGATGTGAAGAAATCCTAGGATGACTTGAACTGCTGTTGGTAAAGAATGTTCGATGTATAGAAAAGAAAGATAGCTAATTGCATCTATATGAAATCATGTTCTGCGGTGTCAGAGTTCTAACAAGGCACGAGTGGTTCTGTTCAATAAGACAGTTGGATTATAATTGAATAAGGGTGAATGACGCTCGAGAATGGTTTTGCGGTGTTTAAGATTTTGCTTGTAACGGTCAGGTGTATTAAGATTGTGTATATGGCTAAAGACGGTGGTTTCGTTAGAAGAAATCAAGACTTGTGTAATGATATGTAAATGATGAGATTCTATGTATCTATATTGGAGAGTAATGATAACGAATTCAAAAATCGCAGGAAGTTCTTCAAAATAAAGTATCGTAGAATGTGGTACTTCTGGGAAACATTGAGAGAGTATTCAGCGGCCTGTGAGCCTTAGACCGTGTAGTCTTGTGTATGAGTCTCGTGTGGTAACATGAGTTGAGATAATGTAGTGCTACAGTAAAGGAGAATACTAAGCTAAAGAGGATTCAGAAAGTAAATTGAGTAAATGGAGCAACTTGTTAATAAACTGAAACGGTATGATAAGGATATGATTAATTCCTGGTATGTGTACGAAGTAATGAGTCTTGCAGATATTGTGCAACAAAGCTCCTGCGTGCTGGCAGTTGCGTAGCTCGATGTGGGTAGAAGGACTCAGTCCTGACAGTTAATCTTACGCAATGAATTGGGAGAAAGAGTTTGTGATGTGTTCTACCGTGGTTTGAAAGTGAGTATGTTCTTGTTGGTATGTGAAGCTGGGAATGTGTAATGAGTTTTCTTCTATATGGGATCATGAAGGTCCTTGACTAGTTAAGTGCGTCGATGTTTGCGGCGTAGGAGAGGGATGGAAATTTTCCATGTTATCTTAGTGTGGTATGGTATATGCGATGTGTTATGGGAAGTTGATAATGGTATGTTCAAGGTTTTGAGATCAGTTCATAATATATGGGAAGTCATTAAAAATTAATGAGCGGCGCGGGCAGCTGCAGGTAATTTAAGAATCGATCTTTCTAGTGATTAAGGAAAAATGATACTGCTATTCTAGTGATTTGGCAAGGTATATGGTAAAAAAGGACAAGGTAATGTAAACTGATAATATCTAGTGGTATGGTGGTATTCTCTTGTTGGGTCGACTGTGATGATTGAGTTGTTGATGGCATAGGGAAATTTCTGAATGACTTTCGTGGTATGAATGGATGCTTGATGTGTGCTATGTATTCGTATAGTGGAGTGTGGAATTAGGCATGGTGATTCATGTGTTATATAGGTGATGGAGACTAGAAGTCCTCGTAGTCCGCCTATGAAATGGTTGTATATCGTGTGTATCGGCACCGTTTAGCGATCATTGGAAATTGGAAGCCCTAGTGGCTCTCTCTTAGCTTGATATGATGAATTTGGGGTATGATACTTGATAGCAGACTGGTTGTTAAGTCAAGTTTCCTAGACGAATGTGATATGGACTATGTCGGAAATGGCACAAATCGCATAGCAGAATGCATCAGAGTATGCTCCAGCAGGGTAGTTGTACCCAGAACCAGCGGACGGCTGGTAGGTATTGCTTTGTTAGTGGGGCCTTCGTGGCAGATATCAGTGCAAAGGTTTCTACCATTAATTCAGTTCCGGTATTGGGGAACTTTGTCGGATGCGTTTCTTGTGGCCGAGCTTGAAGCTATATATGTTTATTGTAATGATAAATTGACTCGGTGTGCATTTCTTTTTGCTAGAGTTTTGCATGGATCGGGTGGCACGCCGCCACGTATTATTTGGATCGGGTGGTACGCCGCCACAGGTGTTGTATCTGGATCGGGTGGCACGCCGCCACGGGTATGTTATTTTGAGCAGGTTGCACGCCGCAATTGTGGGACATGGAGAATAGTTTTTCTATATGTTACCTTGTGTACAATACTTCCTATTCTCTGAGGAAAGTCAGTGTTGGGTGTCGCTCGGCATATGGTGCATCGGTTATGTCCTTACAAGATTTGATGGCGTATATTAATTGTTTCATCGTGGGTGAGATTGATTGCTTGAGTTCAGACCTAGATCTGTGCGTGGCTGACAGTTTTGAGCATGATGAGATGACTTGAGGTGCTTCATGGGTAATAGTTTTTGGATGGAATCATAAGTTGTGGCAAGGCCATATGATGTTATGACCTTTCGAGGAAAATTCAGGTACTCTATTTCTATAATGCGAGACTGGATCTCAGTTTTATGTTATGATGGTACGGAGGAATTAAATCACAACTCTTTTGTTTGAGTTAGTTGTCATGATTTGAGTGTGTTCAAGCGTTTCTTATTGGAGCCTATGTTGTGCTCGTCGTGGCTTAGACCGGTGTTGAGGTGTCATATCACCAGTGCGGTGTGTTATAATCGAAATGATCATTGGAGCCATTAATGAGTGCGGGCATATGTGATTTCAGTTGGTTAGAAATGTAATATCGAGGTTTGGCTCCGAAATCTATTATGGTATCAGTTAAAAGGGAAATGGAATCATGCATGGATGACCTGAGAAATTGATTCGATATATCGCGTGTTTCAGCTGCCGTGTGCAGTATATGAAGATATTGGAATAGGAATTTAGCTAACGAGGAAGGTTTTTCAGTAGTATCTGGTTATCGTGGGAAAATGTTGTGATCAGAGGGCATCGTCTCGAGTGATTGGGTGGTTTGGTACACCATGGGATCTCACCCGGAGTGGCGAGTATGGGCTATCACAGTTGGTTCGTGTGTACCCTAAGTATAGGCATGGGATTCAGATTTGGTATATGATTTCGGAAAGTGCAATGTGGTCTATGTTTCAGATGGACTGTGGAAGTTCAACTATATTGTGTAATCAGACTTATGACAGGTAGGGTGACGTGGTATTCACCCCGCATATATGCTTGGTAAGGTCATTCAACTATTGAATTGCTTTTAGTACAACTTTGGGTACGCTCGAGGACGAGCGTTTGTTTAAGTTGGGGAGAATGTAACGACCCGGCCCGTCGTTATGGGAATTACCACCTTGTTACCTTGTATTTATATGTTTCATGCTTTTATATCGGTGTTAGAGTCTATCGGGTGAGTTAGGAGTAATTCTGGTTGAAAACGAGCCAAATAGCCTTTTGGAAGGGAGCTTGAATATGGAAAGTCAACCTGGAGTTGACTATTTAGTTAGATGGCTCGAAATCGGATTCTGATGATTTGGTTAGTATTGGGAGGTGATTTGTGACTTAGGGGAGCAATCAGAATTTAATTTGGAGGTCTGGTGTAGTAATAGGCTTGAATTGGCTAAGGTTGAATTTTTACGAATTCCGGACGGTAGGCGGGATTTTGATGTTTATGATGGTATTTTTATGTTGCAATACTAATAAGCAATTACTGACAATTATAATTAAAGAAGGAAACTGTAACCTAATGTCTAACTTTTAAATACGTGAAACAAAATAAATTAGACCCATTACGGCGGCTCCCGTGATACAATTCTACTAGGTCTCGTTCTCTACTCCCATCGTGAGTTCTTGCTGGCCTTTGGAATCCGATTGATTCTTTTCACAAAGTAACAAATCTGAAAATTCAAAAAAAATTGCTGCTACTAATTTTAGCCCTAATGATGACTTGCAGAAACGTGCTTATACTCCTATTATATATCAGCATCTTCACTCCTTGGAGGTTGAAGCAAGGAGGAGGCCTTTGTCTAACTACATGGAGAAGGTTCAGAATTATGTGACTCATACTATGCGAAAGATTTTATTTGATTGGTTAGTGGAGGTGGCAGACGAGTATAAACTTGTTTCCGACACCCTTTATCTCACAGTGACATTCGTCGACGGATTTTTGTCTTCTCACGTTATGGCCACGAATAGTCTCCAGCTACTTGGCGTATCTTGCATGCTTGTTGCATCAAAGTATGAAGAGATCAGTCCTCCTCATGTTGAATATTTTTGTTATATTACAGACAATACATACACCGGAGAAGAGCTTCGACGCACGAGACATCAAATTTGAAGGGAAAAGGTATCGCGGACGAGTCTACGATCGGCTAGAGGTGAGTAGTTTGTGTATATGGTAGCCTGAGGGTTCGAAACCCCGGCTTAGCATATTGTGACGCTAGTAGGGCGTGGCTCGCACCCCGTGGCAGGTGCGGGACTGATTGTGACTGGGGATTGAGACTTGGTCCATCCCGGATACGGAAAATATGCTATTAGTGTTGGAAATACGCTGTGTTTGACATATTTGTGGGTTGTAAGCCTTGTTTGGGGCCTTGTGCCGACCTGTAGTATCCCTAGGGGATAGTATTTATGTGATAGCTATACTTGCTTAATCATTGATCTCAGTCCTGGAATTTGAAATCACACTATTGAAATGTTAAGTCACCGGTTTTTGCAAATTAAATAAAAGTTAAAGTACATTTCATAAATTATGAATTGGAAACTGGAATTAAGAAAAATAAACTATTTTTGTGACTTATCTGATTTATGTGGACTGAGGATGGATCGGGCTGCACGCCGCAGCGGTTTATATGAGGATCGGGCTGCACGCCGCAGTGGTTGATATTAGTGATAGAAATACACTGTGTTTGATATATTTGTGGGTTGTAAGAGCCCCTCCGGAGTCTGTACACACCCCCAGTGAGCATCGTCGACGTTAAATGGATCGGGCTACACGCCGTAGCGGCTATGTGCATTGCATTGCATCTTTATTTGTTAAATTATTCTGTGGTAGCTGTATTGTACTGTTGATGCTAGTTCGTAGGAGATTCGGACTGTAGTTAGCTTCATATTGTGGTATTCTGTGGATTTCCTTCTTTCAGCTGCTTTTATATATTTATTACTCACTGAGTACTTAGTACTCACCCCTACTCCCTGCACCTTTGTGTGCAGATTCAGGTACACATGAGGGATATACGAGCACTCCAGCTTTTATCAGTATCTATCCGAGTTGCTGAGGTAGCTGCTGGCGTTCGCAGAACCTGGCTTCTCTTCTTATTCTATTTTTCCTTTGTATATAAATTATTCATACTTTAGTATTTGGTCTAGATGTTGTTATCCGATCTTGTTTAGAGGCTCCAGACTCGTGACCCTAGATCTTTGGGGTGGTTATACAGTTATGCTTTATTGTTGACATAAATATTCAGGTAATTGATTTGAGCTTCATGCTCGGGATGAGAGTGTAAATGGTCGGGCTTGCCTAGCAGTTGTGTTGGGCGCCATCACGACCGAGATTGGGGTCGTGACATAACATGGCCAATATCAGAAATTAGAGAAACTCTATACGGAATGTGGCTAAACAAATAATGTATGTATATTTGATATTGTCCGTGAAGTCTAAAGATATCAGATCTATAAGTACTTCTAGGGATACATTTAAATAAATAATTGTAAATCCTTTGAATATACGTAATAAGATATGATGAAGAATCAAGAAAAATGTAGACAACTCAAAGCAATCATTTTTGCTAACTCTTCATGATCCTTCATTTTATCATATTTCATAAGACCTCGAGTAGTAGGGTTTAGATTTTCTTGATTTTCATCTCCATCAGAGCTTCATTCTATAGGATGCTCAATTCTCATATGTCTTCTAAGTATCTCAGCCCCCCCTAATTATCCTGGAGTTTTATGTTTAAAAGTATCATTACAAAGTTTGCATCTAACTCTATCACTATTCGTTATATCTTCAAAAATATTTCAAATCTTACTTCTTTTTCTATAATTACTAGTCGGGGCCACATGTGATCTACTACTAGCACCACGACCATCACTCCTGCTACTAGCTCCAGCACTACCGGGTGTAAGTGGTATCTCATCTTCCATTTCTAATTCATTATCTTCTATACTAAAATCTTTCTGGAATTGTTCATAGTCTATATTATTATCAGATAATATTTCAGAAATATTTATAGAGGTATTTAAATTACTACCAGATGCTGAAGTACTACCTATTTTTTATTTTCTCAATTAGTAACCATATTACAAACTCTTTTTGCAGCATTCAAAATATTATAAAAATTTAACTAGTAGAAACAATTAAATATGCAAATAAAATAGTAAATAGGAGAAAGAGTTGGAGGGAGTGCACCGAATTCGATATAAATTGAGCACTTAAAAATTTCGCAACTCCAATGTTACCACGAAGGAATGTCAATTGTTCCAATTTTGAAGTTCAATTGTTCAAACTTCAAATAATTAATATTATTTTAAATTAAATTCAAAAAAAAAAAGAACCAAATGGTTGATTGCACTTTAGGTGAAGATCGAAGAATGAGAGAATATGAGAATTGAGATTGAGAAAGAATGGGGAGGGGAGGGGGGGTTGGGGAGGTGTATTTATAGTTTTTCAAAGGGGGTTAATTTTTTTTTAAAAAATCCCAAAATTGGTAAAATTTGAAATTCAGCCATTCGGCAACGGCCATAATGTGAGATGGACCGTTGCCAAAAGTCAGATGTTAAGGCCCATGCTTAAAAATAATAAACAAAAATTAGTTACCGTTTTATCGATCTGGGCCGTCCGGGCCGGTTAACTGGATGAATAGTGTCATGCGTTGACTGGTCCGGTTAAACGGTTAATTAAAATGTGAACGGACCAAACCCTCTACCCCTATAACCCAGCCCCATTCGGCCCCCTTGTACCAGTCCGGGCCGGTTTTGATTTAAAGCGGTCTGGGCCGATTTGGAAACGGGGTAACACAGCCCGTTAGACACCTATAATTCTCATATATATATATATAAGATTTGGGAGATAAGATGTACACAATCTTAGCCTTATTTCTATTTAAAGTAAGTAAATTCTATAGAGTATCTGTTACTTTCAACTAACGTAGTATAAGATAACTCTGTTATTAGACAATGTACTTCATAGTTAGT
>JASVEL010012657.1:0-79806 GCA_032618575.1 Nicotiana noctiflora | reverse complement strand
CTGTCCGCACGGGTCTTGTCAAACTTAGCCCCGTGACAAAACGTAGGCCCGTGACACGTGGTATCAGAGCAGATCAGACCACTTCATAGTCGTTGTTTCCGCCATCGTCTATGTTTTGGAATGTGGTTTTGGGAGCATCTTGTTTGGACTGAGAATTGTCAAAGGTGTCTTCCGTGCAATGGGTGATAGTAGGTCACCTAGCCATCTAAAGGGTTGCGATGAATGGCAGGAGAGTCCCTTAACAACCGCGAAGGAGGACCGATGTCCATGCTTCAAGGCGGGTGTGTGCGAATGTCACACTGGGGTGGAGTGAGCCACCAAGGTTGTGAAAAATAGCCAAACCATTTTATGGGGAGGCACGGCGCTGAATTGCCACGGTGAGGATACGAAGTCGAAGGAAAGCGAAGCTTCAGAATTGAGCGGGATTCCAAGTTAGACGGTGTCTTTCTGGAAAGGGGTACGCCGGATGATCGGGGCCGTTGAGACGAGCCATGTGCGAGGCACACCGAACCGGGAAGCCGTGCTAGCAAGACCAAGAGGGTTCTTGTCTATAGGGCGAGTACGAGGTACTACCGGGAGCATTGGGTACTTGCTGAGGAAGTGACAGTTGGAAAACAAAGAGCTTTGTTCTTGAATGTTGCGATGCCATGACTTTGAGAATGTGTTACTCACCAAGAGTACATCCCAAAGAGCTTGATGAGTGCCAAAGGGCACGAAACAGATGAGTTGCCGAAGGTGTCATGTGCAATATGGGTTTCCAGAGGCCGAGCTGTTATGCCAAGTGCCGAGAGTGCCATGTTGCAGCGTGGGTTTCCGTAAAGGCCGAACCGTTATGCCAAGTGGGACAGGTACATGAAGAAGTGTTCTCCACATTGAGTGTGGGAGAACCCGCCTGCACTAAGGCGACATTGCATAGATTGCAAATCCGGAAGCAAGATGATCTTTCCATGAGAATGAGGGCGAGAAAAGGGCCATGCATATGATTGAACTGCGTTAGCTCCGCCTAAGTGCACAAAGAGGGCTTGGTGTGCCGTTAAGCCACGAAAGCACGAGCTACTCAAGTTGTTGAACTGGAGAGCTGCACTTTCCATTGAGGAAGGAGCTTCGGACGGATATGAAGGCCGTGAGGGTCATGGTGTGGTTGACTAGTGTGGGTCGCCACAAAGTTAGTCACCAGAGGGTGCAAGTGCGGAGGCACTTTCCGAGCGAACACCGGTAGGAGGTGCAGTGCAGAAGGCACGCTTGGAAGATACTTGGGGGAGAAGTGCATGGGGCACGACTCCTTTTGAGAAAGGACTTCGAGGAGGTCCAACCCACAAGGACTAAGGGAGCCATGGTCACCCCCGAGGGGGCAGACTTCGGGTGCCGTAGGCATTGATGTTGTCATCGAGGTCGATGACATGATGAGTGTGGGAGAGTTGTCACACCTCAGATTTTGAGGCATGACAGCCATACGTCTTGCGTGCTACAGTGCTGCAAGACAAGTGCCGGTCGCGTGGGCGGCGTGTGCTGGCAGTGTGCAAAACGGGATTATCAGGCAGGGACGTTGCATGAGGCAACAACAATCTTGACATGTTGAGTTGCATGTCCTAAGTGCTAACTTAAGTTGGGAATATAGGAACTTTGGCTCTTAGCCTTGTTCCTAGTGTGCCCTTATATATGCTGAATAATTGGTCATTGATGTGAACAGGAGCCATTCTGATTCTCTGGCGAAAACATGTCTACTCCTGGAACTTGGGACTTTTTATTTTAAGTATATATAAGGGGGGTATAGGTCTTCAAGCTCAACCTGCCTCCCCTGTGCGGGCATCTACGGAGCCGCACCGAATGAGCCACTCTGGGGGCAACCTCAGGGGCCTGCCTAGACAGCTCAAAGGAGTGTCTTAGGTATCCATACGAGATTGGGAACTCTATGGACGGCGCAACGCCTTCGGGCTAGCGTTGGGCATCAATCGGGCGCGAGAGGCTTAACGTGTGGGACGGCCAGGCCCCGCGGGCTGCCGAAGTGTTGGATGGAGACCTCCGTGCCGATTGGACACTTGATTCACCGATCTTAGGGGAGTCATGTGTCGACTTGTGAGCTTGGCTTGGGTTCCGCTAAGCGAGCAAGGGTCCGTTGGCCTAGACGTGCAGCTGTGGGGCGACACTGCACTATACCGGATGGAAGTATGTCGCGAGGGCAATGTTGGCCTATGCCAAAGGCAGGCGAGTATGGGCTCTTAAACCGGAGGCAAGTACAGGCATGCTATGAAAGGCGCATACGACGAGGGCCAAGGACTGAAGGTTGTCCCACTCGGGCGAAACACAAGCTAGGTGCGGATGCACTAGGCGAGTGTCAAGCTTGAGGATCAGGCTGTGCATGCGAGAGCGATGCTCAGTCAAGGCGAAGGACCAGCATGTCCTTAGCCGACCCCAGGTGCGCGCTTGGATGTGATCCTAAGATGAGAAGCGCCACAACTAGTCGGGGCTTCGTGCCTTGACATATGGTCGGGCGGCACAGTTGGAGCATGCCTCCGTGGCATGTCCTCCCACAGGCACAGGATCGTGCTAGAAAACCTGGGATTGAGGTATGGCTGGCCAGCAGTGCGGGGTGACTGCTGGCGCCGCACGGGCGTTTTAGTGCCGCTATCGTCCGGGAGACTTGCCAGGTATGCCGCCCGATAGGGACATTGATTTTTGCATTGACTTGGCTCCAGGCACTCAGCCCATTTCCATTCCCCCATATCGTATGGCTCCGCCAGAGTTAAAAGAATTGAAGGAACAGTTGCAGGATTTACTTGAAAAGGGTTTCATTAGACCCAGTGTTTCGCCGTGGGGTGCACCAGTATTATTTGTAAAGAAGAAAGATGGTTCGATGAGAATGTGCATTGACTATCGACAGTTAAACAAGGTGACTATCAAAAATAAATATCCACTTCCACAAATTGATGATTTATTTGACCAGCTTCAGGGTGCCAAGGTATTTTCAAAGATAGATTTGAGATCTGGCTATCACCAGCTGAAGATTAGGGCATCTGATGTCCCTAAGACAGCGTTCCGCACTCGGTACGGACATTATGAATTTCTGGTCATGTCTTTTGGGTTGACAAATGCCCCAGCAGCTTTTATGGAATTGATGAATCGGGTGTTCCGGCCTTATTTAGACTTGTTTGTAATAGTCTTCATTGATGACATATTAATATATTCCCGCAGTCAAGGAGGAGCATGCGCAACATCTCAGAGTGGCCTTGCAGACTCTGAGAGATAGTCAACTATATGCAAAATTTTCAAAGTGTGAATTTTGGCTAAGTTCAGTTGCATTCCTGGGTCATATTGTAACGGCAGTAGGTATTCAGGTTGATCCGAAGAAGATTGAGGCAGTCAAGAACTGGCCTAGACCGACATCAGCCATAGATATTCGGAGTTTCTTGGGATTAGCGGGTTATTATCGCCGATTCGTAGAGGGGTTTTCATCTATTGCAACCCCACCGACCAGATTGACACAGAAAGGTGTTCAATTTGAATGGTCTGATGGATGTGAGGCGAGCTTTCAAAAGCTCAAGACAGCCTTGACCACAGCACCGGTATTGGTTTTACCCACAAGTACAAGGCCTTATTCTGTTTATTGTGATGCTTCCCGTATTGGGCTTGGTGCAGTGTTGATGCAGGATGGCAAGGTTATTGCCTATGCTTCGAGGTAGTTGAAGATTCATGAAAAGAACTATCCAGTGCATGATCTAGAATTGACGGCGATTATTCACGCATTGAAGATCTGGAAGCATTATTTGTATGGGGTAGCATGTGAAGTATACACCGACCATAAGAGTCTTCAATATTTGTTTAAGCAGAAAGAGTTGAATTTGAGGCACAGAAGGTGGCTAGAATTGCTAAAAGATTATGATGTCACCATTTTATATCATCCAGGAAAAGCAAACGTGGTGGCCGACGCTTTGAGTAGGAAGTCAGCCAGTATGGGTAGTCTTGCTTATATTCCAGTCGATCAGAGACCACTTGCTTTGGATGTTCAGTCCTTGGCCAACCGATTTGTGAGGTTGGATATTTATGAGCCTAGTCGAGTACTAGCTTGCACGATCGCTCGCTCTTCATTATTGGAGCGTATCCGCGATCAACAATATAATGATTTTTATTTATGTGACCTTAGAGATACGGTTCAGCGAGGAGGTGCTAAACAGGTCACCTTAGATGCTGATGGGATCCTGAGGATGCAAGGGCGCATTTGTGTGCCAAATGTTGATGGGCTTGGAGAATTGATTCTAGAAGAAGCTCACAGTTCGCGGTATTCTATTCATCCAGGCACAGCAAAAATGTATCGAGATTTGCATCAACATTATTGGTGGCACAGAATGAAAAAGGATATTGTGGCATATGTGACACGGTGTCTTAATTGTCAGCAGGTTAAGTATGAACATCAGAGACCTGGCGGTTTATTTCAGAGAATTGAACTTCCTGAATGGAAGTGGGAGCGAATCACGATGGATTTCATTTCCGGACTTCCGAAGACTCGGAAGAAGTTTGATGCTGTTTGGGTGATTGTTGATAGGCTGACCAAGTCAGGCTCATTTTGTTCCTATTGCCACTACCTATTCATCCGAGAGGTTAGCTGAGATTTATATCAGGGAGATCGTTCTCCTTCATGGCGTGCCAATCTCTATTATTTCAGATCGAGGTGCACAGTTTACCTCACATTTCTGGAATGCGGTTCAGCGAGAGTTGGGCACGCAAGTTCAGCTAAGTACAGCCTTTCATCCCCAGACGGATGGTCAGTCCGAGAGAACTATTCAGATACTGGAAGATATGCTACGGGCGTGTGTTATTGATTTTGGAGGTTCGTGGGATCAATTCCTCCCTTTGGCAGAGTTTGCTTATAATAATAGTTATCAATCAAGCATCTAGATGGCTCCTTATGAAGCATTGTATGGTAGGCGGTGTCGTTCTCCGGTTGGATGGTTTGAATTGGGAGAAGCTCGGTTATTGGGCACAGATTTAGTTCAGGAGGCCTTAGATAAGGTCAAGATTATTCAAGATAGGCTTCGCACAACTCAGTCTAGACAAAAGAGCTATGTAGATCGCAAGGTTCGAGATATAGCTTTCATGATTGGGGAGCGAGTATTGCTCCGAGTGTCGCCTATGAAGGGCGTGATGAGATTTGGAAAGAAGGGCAAACTTAGCCCTAGGTTTATTGGCCCATTCGAGATTCTTGATCGTGTGAGAGAAGTGGCATATAAACTTGCCTTGCCACCTAGCTTATCAACTGTACATCCGGTGTTTCATGTGTCCATGCTTCGAAAATATCACGGCGATCCGTCGCACGTGTTAGATTTCAGCACTGTCCAATTGGACAAAGATCTGTCCTATGAAGAGGAGCCGGTAGCTATCCTAGATCGGCAGGTTTGACAGTTGAGGTCGAAGAGTTTTCCTTCTCTGCGAGTTCAGTGGAGGGGTCAGCCTCCTGAGGCATCGACCTGGGAGTCCGAGTCTGACATGCGGAGCCGATATCCAATCTATTCCATGACTCAGGTACTTCTTTCTTTTGTCCGTTCGAGGACGAACGGTTGTTTTAGAGGTGGAGAATGTGACGACCCGAAGGGTCATCACTTGTTTTATTAATCATTTCGAGCTTCTGAGGTCCTGAAAACCTCATTTATAGTTGCCTCGATTTGTGTGCACAGTTCGGGCGCGAAGCTGGAAAATTTTTATGTTTTTATGTTGAAAATATGTGAAATATGTGAAAAATTTGAAGAATTTTGATATTAATATTGATATGGTTGACTTTGGTCAACATTTTTGGTAAACGGACCCGGAACCGTGATTTGACGGTCTCAGAAAATCCGTAGAAAAATATGGAACTTGGGCGTATGCCCGGAATTGAAATCCGAGGTCTAGAACCCCGGTAAAAGAATTTTTCTGTTAAATTATTTTCTGAAAATATTTAAGGAAAATGAAACTGAAATTTGATTGAAAAGTGGTGATATCGGGCTCGTATTTTGGTTCCGACACCCGTTACAGGTCAAATATATTGGTTAAGCGCTTCCTGTAAAGTTTGGTTGAAAACGGACGTCGTTTGACGTGTTTTGGCCTTAAATTGGAAATTTTGGAAATTATGAAATTTGAAAGAATTCTTGAGTTTTAAGGCTCAATTCATTGATTTTGATGTTATTTTGGCGATTTGATCGTGCGAGCAAGTTTGTATGATGTTTTTAAGTCGGTGTGCATATTTTGTTTGGAGACCCGAGGGCTCGGGTGAACTTTGGATAGGCCACGAGATTAATTTTTCATGTTAGAAAGTTGCTGTCAGCACCTGGTCTGCAGAGTTCGCAAATGCGAACAAATGTTAGCCAATGCGAAGTCGCAAATGCGAACAAAAGTTCACAAATGCGAGCTTCCCAATATTCTGCCTGTGTTCGCAAATGCGAACAAAAGTTCGCAAATGCGAAGTCGCATTTGCGAACAAATGTTCGCAAATGCGAACTTCCCATATTTTGCCTGTGTTCGCAAATGCGAACTTTCTGTGTTCGCAAATGCGAACAAAAGTTCACAAATGCGAACTTCCCAGTTTTGTCTTGGCTTCGCAAATGCGAACAAAAGTTCGCAAATGCGAACTTCCCAACCTTAGCTTATTTTTCAAACTCCAGAAATTAGTCGGGGTTCGCAATTGCGAACCCATGTTCGCAAATGCGAACACAGAGACATGTAAATCTCGATTTCCAGCTTCATTTTTCACATTTCACAACCCAAAAACACCCATTGACGATTTTTCACGAACTCCATCTTCTTCAAAACAATTGTAAGTCACTTTTTACTTAATTCTTTCAATTCCTAACAACATTAAACATGTTTTTCAATAGAAATCAAAGGTTTTCATGGTAGAATTTCTTGTTTTTGATAGAATATAGGGTTTTTCATGAATTAGGAAATTGGACCTCGAATTGAGGTCCGATTTTGAAACAAATCATATACTTGAACTCGTGGGGGGATGGGTAACCGGATTTTGGTTCGAACCCCGAGTTCCGACCATGTGGGCCCGGGGTCGAATTTCACTATTCCGGGCATAATGTTGTAAAAGTTGAAATTGGCCTTATGAATTAGTTTGTTGAGTAGTATTGATGATATTAAATCAATTGTGTATAGATACGATTGGATTGGAGCCGAATTTGAAAGGAAAAGGCATTGCCACGGATTGAATTGTTCGTAAAACATTTGAGGTAAGTGTTTGTTCTATCCTAGCTTGAAGGAATAGGAATTTAGTTATGTATAAATTGTTGATTAAGAGTTATTGGTGTTATACCGGTAATGGAGATAAATTGTTGAAATTATTATCAATTATTGGTTCAAAACCGGTAATTATAATTATTGTTGATGCAGAGATTATTGGCTAAATGCCGGTAATATATATATTTATGAATTGGGATCGTGTGACGCGCCGACCACTTATATATTTATGAATTGGGATCGTGTGGCGCGCCGACCACTTATATAATAAGAAATGGGATCGTGTGGCACGCCGACCACAAAGTAATTTAAATCTTGGCATTGGCCATAGTTGCCGGTAGCCTATTGATATATTTGGGAGCGGGTGGTACGCCTACCACAAGATATAATCTATTGATATATTTGGGAGCGGGTGGTACGCCTACCACAAGATATAATTACTGTGATAGTTGGGAGCGGGTGGTACGTCTACCACGAGATATGAAATGAAAAAGGAATTGAGACATGAAAGTAAGATTTATTATGTTGACTAGATTATTCTGGATATCACGAGTTATTGACTGTTATTTCAGAGCAGAGTCTTTCCTTATAAATGTTTTTGTACATGTATATATATATTGCAACTGTACAGGTTTATGTGGGTGACTGGCCTTAGTCTCGTCACTATTTCGCTGGGATAGGCCAGGCACTTACCAGCACATGGGGTCGGTTGTGCTGATACTACACTCTGCGCTCTTTTTGCGCAGATACAGGTTACGGACAGCAGCAGCGGCAGTAGCGATTGTGGATATTCCGACTACCGAGACTACGAGGTAGCCTTGCAGGCGTCCGCAGGACCCGTTGTCTCTTCTATCTATGTATTTCATTCTGTTATCTCATGTATTCGAGATAAACAACTTATATTTTCTTTCGGACAATTGTCTGTATTATTCTTAGAAGTTCGTGAGTATTGTGACACCAGTCTTGGGTAGTGTATCATGTTTGGGGTTTTCTTTATCATATTTGATAAGATTGACTAAGTCTTCCGCTAAGTTTAATTATTCCGCTGTGATTTATATGTTTTTAATTTTAAAGTCTTAATAAGAATTTGGTAATTAATGGAGGTGTAATTAATATTTGGCTTGCCTAGCTTCCACTAGTAGGCGCCATCATGACCCCCGATGGTGGGAAATCCGGGTCGTGACAATAGGACTGATCCAGAAATTTTGGTTTAATTTCATCAAGTCGCGATTGGGTTTTTGACGCGAAATGTGATTTAATTGTTTAACGAGCGAAATTGATGATGCACTGAGCAAATGAGATCCAAATTCAGTTTTGTTTGAATGACTGGATCCGTATCGAAATTACGGAGCCATAGGAAAAAGAATCGTCAAATACCGAGTTCGTATGACGGAGTTAAAGACATTTTAGTGAAAATAAAAGTTGTTGCAGTTATTTTGGATAGTTGCTGAATTTTTTAGCAGCGTGAACAGTACAAGGCAGCGTGAATAGTGCTTGGAAGCATGAACAGTAATCGAAAAAAAACAAATTTGGCATTTTAGCCACATCTTGAGTTCTAGAGCTCCTATTGAGGTGATTTCCGCGGTGTTGTTCTCGTCTCAACAAGGGGGTAAGTATTATATATCCAAACTTGATTTTATTTAATGATTCCATGATTATTTTCATCAAGTATTAGTGAATCAAATGGAAGAAATTGGAGAAAATTTGTAAATTTTTTCAAAAAACGAAAATTAAAGATTTGAGGGGCCATTTGAACTCCGATTTTGGTAAATTTTATATGTATGGACTCGTGTTGAGATAAGGATTTTTGAAAATATAACTTTTGTAATCTTTCGAGAAGCATACCGAAAGTCAAGTTTTGGCAACTTTATGGTTTTTGGTGTAATTCGAGTTGTTTCGATTGGGTAATGTCCCTTTAGCCTATTTGGATGCATTTCTATTGATTTTGATCAGATACTATACCTGTGGAGGCTGATTCTCGTGGCAATGGCATTGCGGACTAGTCTTCGAGCCGAGTCGAGGTGAGTAATAGGTATGGGTGATGACCAGCAGGTTCGAAACCCCGGTATACCACTTTGTGACGCTGTATTGAGGCGAGTCACGTACTCTCCTGTGAGTGCGGGGTCGAATGTGATCGGGGACTATGGCTTAGTCTGACCTATTAATACTATATTATGTTTATGGTTACTATTAAGCCGGTGAACCTCCTACTTGGATAGTTGTGTACATTATTGGGCTGTGATCCAGTTATTGGGATCCTGCGAGGATCGTTATTATTGTTTCTGTGATATTGACATTCTATTTTTCTACCAGTCCTGAGCTATTACTGTCATAATGGTTTTCCAAACTTTGGAATTTCTGATATACTATTCTCTACCGAAAAATGATAAAAAGAGTTTTCAAATACTACTTTTGCGCCTGTCAGGCTGCATTGCATATTAGCTGACTGGTAGTGGAGAGGGCTACATGCCGCAGCGTATCATGATATTGTGCTTGGGCTGTAGGAGCCCCTCCGAAGTCTGAACCCCCCCAGTGAGCACGGGTACCCAAATGGATCAAGCTACGCGTCGTAGCTGTCATTTCATGCATTGCATTGCATTTAGCTACACCTGTTAGCTGTTATATTGTTTTGCTGGTATTGTGGGTACATATACTTTTGATATTGAAACTGTTGTAGGGTATTTGATTATAGCTTTACATAGTGCTATATTGTGATTTCTTACCTTTACTGTCTTACCCTTGCTTTTTACCACTGAGTCTGGAAGTACTTACTTTACTCCCTGCACCTTGTGTGCTGATCCAGATACGTCACAGCAGACCTGACCCAGTAGCTGCTCGGAGTTATATTTTCTAGATAGTCAAGGTAGATGTCGCGTCCGCAGGACCTGACTCTCCTTCCAGCTTACTTTTATTCATGTTGTTATCTATTTCCGCACTTGAGAGCTGATGTAGACACTATTACACTTGTATACTTTATAGAGGCTCACGACTCGTGAACCCTTGGTCTTTGGGGAGTTTTTATTGTTTTGGGACGTGATCCCCATATTTGGTTATTCCATTATTCCTGTTCTATCTCAGTTTATGCCTAAAATGGTTAAAAGTGAGCTAATAGCTCCGTGATCTTTGTTGATTGGTCGGGCTGGCCTAGCAGTGTGCTGGGCGTCATCACGATCGGGTTTGGGGTCGTGACAAGTTGGTATCAGAGCCTAGGTTACTAGGCCTCATGAGTCTTGATCCGGTTAGTAGGGTCTTGTGGATCGGTACGGGGACGCCTGTACTTATCCTTGGGAGGCTACAGCCTTTAGAAAACACTTCACATTTCTTGGATTTCTTATCGTGCGTACTTGATTCAGCTTGAGATATAATTTTTGAAATTCCTTCCGCACGTCTGTGTACGCATCGAGCGCTCAGTAATATAATTTCCTTATGGCTTGTGATTTTCCCCGAACGAGAGGCGAGATATAATCTCTGTGAGTTCATGTTGGACCAGTCGGGAGGACTTGAGGCTGGACCTTGTCTATGACTTGAGCATCGAGGTGCTGATTTTATGAGTGGTGGTAATAAATAATGTACTGAGGGTTTGAAACATCGTATTTGCACTATACAGTGCTATGATGAGATGAGTCATGTGACGAGCGTGGTGGTATTGTGACTGGAAATTTGGACTTGGTCCTTCCCGATTGATAGATTACTGTGTATAATGACTGAGACTTGGGCTTATATCTGTGTAATTGGGTTAGTATACTACGTAGCCATGTTTAGGGCCTTGTGCCGATCTGTAAAGTATTAGGGAGGCTTGATAAAGGGATGAGCTGTTAGTTGTTCGACTTTTATCGTAATATGTTGTGTAGCCCCGAGCTTTGGGAATGGTGAATATTTATCGTATCTCTTAGTTGGAAGGTAAAGTGCCTTACGTGTAGTGGAACGAGTTCAGACTTAGGAAGACTAAAGTGATTATGCTATGTGTATCCTGGTGGAAGGTATTGTACCGAAATGCTAAATTGAGGCGAAGTAGGTGGGTTGATTCTCATGTGTAATTGAAAGGTATTTGATATGTGTTATGATTCGAGCAGGTGCATCGCATGTTCATGTAACAATTTTGATAATATGGTTCGTATAATATTGAGACTAATGTTGTTGATATGCATTGTGATGTCCTGTCGAGTTGCGAATGTATTGTTAAGATAGTTTTGGTGATTCTCTGGTAGGTGGATGGGCCAAATTACAAGGAAACTCTATCAAAATTTTTGGAAAATTTGGGACTTAGAAAAGATTTTGTCACCTAAAGATTGGGCTTAACTGTTGTGTTTGAATGAATACAAGAATAGCAAAAGAGTTAAGATTTCTGATGATTCGAATCTCCGCCGAAGCTTGTAAATGACTTGAGTCTAATCTAACTAGAACATTGTGGCATCATTGAGTAAGAATGCTATGAATGGCTAAAGGTGCTTGGATGTATGGCTCCGAGCTAAGTTGGGGAGGTTGTTATTGATTAACTAATTGCACTGTTGTGTGCTGTGTTGGTTCTGTCTCTAGGTATGTTGGGACATTCTGATAAAGGTTATGGTGCTTCGTAGGTGTGAAGAAATACTAGGATGTTTTGAACTTATGTTGGTAAAGAATGTTTGGTGTATAAAAAAGAAAGATAGCTAATTGTATCTATATGTAATCATGTTTTGTGGTGTCAGAGTTCTAGCAAGGCACGAGTGGTTCTGTTCAATAAGACAGTTGAATTACAGCTGAATAAGGGTGAATGACGCCCAAGAATTGTTTTACGGTTTTCAAGATTTTGCTTGTAACAGTCAGGTGTCTTAAGATTGTGCATGTGGCTAAAGACGGTGGTTTCGTTAGAAGAGATCAAGACTTATGTTATATTATGTGAATGATGGGATTCTATGTAACCATATTGGAAGGTAATGATAACGAATTCAAATCGCAGGAAGTTCTTCAAAATAATATATTGTAGAATGTGGTACTTCTGGGAAACATTGAGAGAGTATTCAGTGGCCTATGGGTCTTAGACCGTGGGGTCTTATGTACGAGTCTCATGTGGTAACACGAGTCGATGTATTATGGTGCTACAGTAAAGGCTAATATTAAATTAAAGTTGAATCAGAAAGGAAGCTGGGTAAATGGAACAACTTGTTAATAAACCAAAACGGTATGATAAGGAATATGATTAATTCCTGGTATGTGTGTAATGAGTCTTGCAGATATTGTGCAACAAAGCTCTTGAGTGCTGGCAGTTGTGTAACTCGATATGGGTATAAGGACTCAGTCCTGGCAGTTTAACCTATGCAATGTAATTGGGAGAAAGAGTTTGTGATGTGTTTTACCGTGGTTTGAAAATGAGTGTATTTCCTGTTGGTATGCAAAGCTTGGAATGTGTAATGAGTTTTCTCTATATGGGATCATGAAAATCCTTGACTAGTTGAGTGCGTCGATGTTTGCAGCGTAGGAAAGGGATAGAAATTTCCATATTATCTTAGTGTGGTATGGTATATGCGATGTGTTATGGAAAGTTGATAATGGCATATTCAAGGTTTTGAGATCAATTCATAATATATAGGAAGTCATTAAAATTATTGAGCGGCACGGGCAGTGCAGGTGATTTAAGAATCGATCTTTCTAGTGATTAAGGAAAATGGTACTGCTATTCTAGTGATTTGGCAGGGTATATGTTCAAAAAGGACAAGGTAATGTAAACCGATAATATCTAGTGGTATTCTCTTGTTGGATCGACTGTAATAATTGAGTCGTTGATGGCATAATGAAATTTCTGAATGACTTTCGTGGTATGAATGGATGCTTGATGTGCGTTATGTGTTCGTACAGTGGAGTATGGAATCAGGCATAGTGATTCATGTGTCATATATGTGTTGGAGACTTGAATTTCTCGTAAATCCGCCTATGCAGTGGTTGTATATCGTGTGTATCGGCACCGTTTAGTGATTATTGGAAATCAGAAGCCCTAGTGGCTCTCTCTTAACTTGATATGACGAATTTGGGTTATGCTACTTGAGTGCAGACTGGTTGTCATAAGTCAGGTTGTCTAGACTAATGTGATATGGACTATGATGAAAATCGCACAAAATGCATAGCAGAGTACATCAGAGTATGCTCCAGCAGGGTAGTTGTACCTCGGGACCAGCAGACGGCTGGTAGGTATTGCTTTGTCAGTTGGGCCTTCGTGGCGGATATCAGTGCAGAGGTTTCTACCATGGATTCAATTCCGGTATTGGGGAACTTTGTCGGATGCGTTTTTTGTGGCCGAGCTTGAGGCTATATATGTTTACTGTAATGAGCAATTCGACTCGATATGCATTTCCTTTTGCGAGATTTATACGTGGATCGGGTGGCACACAGGTATGGTTATTTGGATCGGGTGGCACGCCGCCACATGTATGGTATCTTGATCGGGTGGCACGCCACCACGGGTATGTCATTGGAGCGGGTTGCACGCCGCAACAGTGTAATGTGAAAATAGAGTTAGTTATATGTTACCTAGTATACAATACTTCCTGGCTTCTGAGGAAAACCCGTATTGGGTACCGCTCGGCGAATAGCACATCGGTGGTGTCCTTTCAGTAATTGATATATATATATGTTAATTCTATCCCAGTGGGAGTGATTAGTTGCTTGAGTTTAGACCTAAATATGTATGTGGCTGGCCGTTTTGAGCATGGTGACTTGAGGTGCTTCATGAGTAATAGTGTTTGGATAGAATCATGAATCGTAGCAAGGCCACGAGATGTTATGACCTCTCGAGGAGGATTCAGGTACTCTATGATGTGAGACGGGATCTCAGTTCTATGTTATGATGGTATAGAGGAATTGAATTATAGCTCTTTTGTGGGAGACAGTTGTCATGATTTGAGTATGTTCAGACGTTTCTATTTGAGCATATGCTGTGCTCATCGCGGCTTAGGCCGGTGTTTGAGGTGTCATGTCACCAGTGTGGTGTTATATAATCAAAATGATCGTTGGAGTCATTAGTGAGTGCGAGCATATGTGATTTCAGCTGGTTAGAAAGGTAAAAATCGAGGTTTGGCTCCGAAATCTATTGTGGTATCAGTTAAAAGGGGAATGGATTCATGAATGGGTGACCTGAGAGATGGATTCGATACATCGCGTGTTCGGTTGCCATGGACAATATATGAGGGTGTTGGAATAAGACTTCAGCTAATGAAAAAGGTATTTCAGTTAGTATTTGGTTATCATGGGAAATTGTTGTGATTAGAGACTATCGTCTCGAGTGATTGGGCTGTTTGATACATCATATGATCTCACTCGGAGTGGCAAGTATGGGTTATTGTAGCAGATTCGGGTGTATCCTCAGTTTAGGCATGGGATTAGCATTTGGTATATGATTTCGGGAAGTGCAATGTGGTCTATGGTTCAGATGGATTGTGGAAATTCAGCTATAACATGTTATCAGACTTATGATAGATAGGGTGACGTGGTATCACCCCGAATATATGCTTAGTAAGGTCATTCAACTATTGGGTTGCTTCTAGTACAACTCTGGTACGCTCGAGGATGAGCGTTTGCTAAAGTTGGGGAGAATGTGACGACCCGTCCCGTCGTCACGAGAATTACCACCCCGTTACCTTGCATTTTCATGTTTCATGCTTTTATATCGGTGTTAGAGTCTATCGGGTGAGTTAAGAGTGATTCTGGTTGAAAATGAGGCAAATAGCCTTTTGGAAGGAAGCTTGAATATGAAAAGTCAACTTGGAGTTGACTATTTAGTTAGAGGGCTCGGAATCAGATTTTGATGATTTGATTAGTTCCGGGAGGTGATTTGTGACTTAGGGGAGCAATCAGAATTGAATTTGGAGGTCCGGTGTAGAAATAGGCTTGAATTGGCTAAGGTTGAATTTTGGCGAAATCCGAACGGTAGGTGAGATTTTGATCCGGGGGTCGGAATGGAATTCCGATAATTTCTGTAGCTTCTTTATGTGATTTTTAATATGTCTACAAATTTTCAACTCATTCGGACATCGTTTGGCCGGGTTTTTGATCGAAAGTGAATTTTGAAAGTTTAAGTTTAAGTTTGAATCGAATTCTAGGATTTTGGTGATTTTTGACATTTAAGGTAGCGTTTTTATGATCCGACCAAGTTTGAATGAAGTATTAGGTTGAGTTTGTGTTTTTGGTTGTAGCCTCGAGGGTCTCGGGTGTGTTTCGGATGCCTAACGGGTCATTTTTGGAAGATTTTTGCCATTTTGAGCATAAATGTAATGATCCAAAGGTCTATTTTTAGTTATAGAGATCCAAATTTGATTTCGAGACTTCGGGAATTTAAATAATGAATTATAGGACTGATCCGAAAATTTTGGTTTAATTTCATCAAGTTTCGATTGGGTTTTTGACGCGAAATGTGATTTAATTATTTAATGAGCAAAATTGATGATGCACTGAGCAACTGAGATCCAAATTCAGTTTTGTTTAAACCACTGGATCCGTATCGAAATTACGGAGCCATAGGAACAAGAATCGTCAAATTCCGAGTTCGTATGACGGAGTTAAAGCCATTTTAGTGAAAATAAAAGTTGCTGTAATTATTTTGGATAGTTGCTGAATTGTTTTAGCAGCGTGAACAGTACCAGGCATGCGTCAATAGTGTCCCGCACGTGTGAACAGTGCCTGGACGCATGAACAGTAATCGGAAGAAAACACAAATTTGGCATTTTAGCCACATCTTGAGTTCTAGAGCTCCTATTGAGGTGATTTTCGCGGTGTTGTTCTCGTCTCAACAAGGAGGTAAGTATTCGATATCCAAACTTGATTTTATTTAATGATTCCATGATTATTTTAATCAAGTATTAGTGAATCAAATGGAAGAAATTGGAGAATATTTGTAAATTTTTCAAAAAACAAAAATTAAAGATTTGAGAGGCCATTTGAACTCCGATTTTGGTAAATTTTATATGTACGTACTCCTGGCGAGACGGGGATTCCGAAAATGTGAGTTTTATAATTTTTTGAGAAGTGTACGGAAAGTCGGGTTTTGGAAACTTTGTGGTTTTTGGTGTAATTCGAGTTGTTCGATTGGGTAATGTACCTTTAGCCTATTTTGATGGATTTCTATTGATTTAGATCGGATTCTACACCCGTGGAGGCCAATTTTCGTGGCAAGGGCATTGCGGACTAGTCGTCGAGCCGTATTGAGATGAGTAATAGATGTGGGTGATGACCAGCAGGTTCGAAACCTCGGTATACCACTTTGTGACGCTGTATTGAGGCGAGACACGTACTCTCATGTGAGTGCATGGTCGAATATGATTGGGGACTATGTCTTAGTCCGACCTGTTAACACTATACTATGTTTTTGGCTGCTATTGAGCCGGTGAACCTCCTACTTGGATAGTTGTGTACACTGTTGGGCTGTGAGCCAGTTATTGGGATCCTGCGAGGATCGTTATCATTGTTTCTATGATATTGACATGCTATTTTACTACCAGTCCTGAGCTATTACTGTCGTAATGATTTTCCAAACTCTGGAATTTCTGATATACTGTTTTCTACTGGAAAATGATAAAATGAATTTTCAAATACTATTTTGAGCATGTGAGGCTGCATTGCATTATAGCTGACTGGTAGTGGATCGAGCTGCGCGCCGCAGCGTATCATGATATTGTGCTTGGGCTGTAGGAGCCCCTCCGGAGTCTGAACCCCCACAGTGAGCACGGGTACCCAAATGGATCGGGCTACGCGCCGTAGTGGTCATATTCATGCATTGCATTGCATTTAGCTACACTTGTTAGCCGTTATATTGTTTTGCTGGTATTACGGGTACAGATACTATTGATATTGAAACTGTTGCAGGGTATTTGATTATAGCTTTACATAGTGCTATATTGTGATTTCTTACCTTTGATGTCTTACCCCTGCTTATTACCACTGAGTCTGGAAGTACTCACTTTACTCCCTACACCTTGTGTGCAGATCTAGGTACGTCACAGCAGACCCGACCCAGTAGCTGCTCGGAGTTATATTTTCTGGATAGTCAAGGTAGAAGCCGCGTTCGCAGGACCTGACTCTCCTTCCGGCTTACTTTTATTCATGTTGTTATCTATTTCCGCACTTGAGCACTGATGTAGACACTATTACACTTGTATACTCTGTAGAGGCTCATGTCTCGTGCCCCCTTGGTCTTTGGGGAGTTTTTATTGTTTTGGGACGTGATCCCCATATTTGGTTATTCCATTATTCCTGTTCTATCTCAGTTTATGCCTAAAATGGTTAAAAGTGAGCTAATAGCTCCGTGATCTTTGTTGATTGGTCGGGCTGGCCTAGCAGTGTACTGGGCGTCATCACGATCGGGTTTGGAGTCGTGACAAAAACAACCTCAATAGAAGCTACAAATCAAGATCTAGAAGATATTAAAATTCAAATTAAAGAGCTCATGAATTTAGGAGTAATAAGGAGATCTAATTCCAAACATAGGTCAGCTGCCTTCATGGTTAGAAACCACAGTGAAATAATAAGAGGAAAAGCAAGAATGGTAATAAATTATAAAAGACTTAATGGTAACACTAAAACAGATGGATATAAATTACCTGATAAAACGGAATTAATAAATAGAATACAAGGAAAAAAGATTTTTAGTAAGTTTGATTGCAAATCAGGATATTGGCAAGTTAAAATGCATGAAGAAAGTATTGAATGGACAACATTTATTTGTCTAGAAGGGCATTTCAAATGGTTAGTAATGCCTTTCGGGCTAAAACCAGCTCCACCAATTTTTCAACGAAAAATGGATAGTATATTTGGAGATTATAAGAGATTTGTTTTAGTATATGTAGATGATATATTAGTATTTAGTTAAGATATCAAAGAACACTTAGGACATCTACAGACAATATTTAGATTATTTGTAGATAATGGAATAATAATTAGTAAAAAGAAAATGGAACTATGTAAAAATTATATAAATTTTTTAGGGGTAGTTTTAGGAGATGGAAAAATTAAATTACAACCCCATATAGCTAAAAAGGCTCTAGAAATGCGAGATAAATTAGACAATACCAAAGAACTACAAAAGTTTTTAGGGATAGTAAATTATGCAAGAAATTTTGTAAAAGATTTAGGAAAAATAGCAGGACCACTATATGCTAAGACAAGCTCTACAGGACAAAAATATTTTACACAGAAGATATTAAATTTGTACAAAAAATTTAAAAAAAAATAAAAAATATTCCTGACTTAAATATGCCATTAGAAACATATTACTTAATTATAGAAACAGACGGAAGTTTTGAAGGATGGGGAGCGGTTTTAAAGGCAAAACCAAACAATATAGTGATAAGAATATAGAAAACATATGTGCTTATCAAATTGGTAATATAGAGAAAAAGGAAATATGAGTAGTATAGATGCAGAAATTTTAGCTGTAATATACGGATTAAATAGTTTTAAATTATATATTTTGAATAAACATGAAGTAACAATTAGAACTGACTGTGAAGCTATAGTTAAGTTCCACCAAAAAATAAATGCTAAAAATAGTAGTAGAAGAAGATGGTTAAATATTATTGATGCATTATCAATATATAATTTAGTTTTTGAACATATTAAAGGAAAAGATAATAATCTAGCAGATCAGTTAAGTAGGCTTAAAATTACTGTTAATTAACAAATATTTTACGTGTACAGAATGAGACCAACAATTTCAAAGACTGAAGACAAGGGAAAGGGCGTTCAGGCCTCACCCTCAGACAGATATTTACAGACAGTATTAGGTAATCTCCATTTTAAGCCACAATCTTTTACAGAACAGACTTCTATAGAAAGAATAAGTTTTGGAAAACATAACAAAGCAACTAGTAAACAAACCTTGTAAGACCATCTATGTTTTGTTAAGTCTCTTTTACACTCATCGAGACCACTCAATGTAAGTGGACCTAGAAAAACTGCATTCCACGTATCAAAATACACGCCAACGTTCTGAAATGGCGATTTAAAAACATAGGTTAGATAAAATTTTACAATAATGGTTCAAGTTACCATTGTGAATTGAAGGGGTAAATTTCACAAAATAGAAAATTAATCGGGAGACCAACAGAAACAGTGAGCAGTGAAATCTTGTTAATACCAGCTCTTAATTTTACATTGTCACTATATGTAAGTTTTGGATTGTCAAATGTCCCATAAACAGTTCCTACCACAAGTGAAGAACATGTAGAGATCAAAAAGAGATAAGAACAGACTTAAAAAGTTGTAGTTTGTTTGGAAAATCACTTTGCTATATTTGAGTGAAGAGTTTGCACAGCAAAAACATAGAAATAAGATATGAAGCTTTTATATAATACATTCGTATGTAAATCTGGTATCAATTGATTGATGAATATGCAGGTGCACTAAGAGCCAATTTATACGATAAATTGAAGTGCCACATTACCCTGTTGATTCTATATAAAACAACTGTGACTTTATGTTTTATAGTCCTTTGCTTTCTTGATGCTTTTGTAGAATTCAGGTCAGTTCTCCTTTTTGTAGATGAATGATAAACTTGTGTTTCCCAAACAGACATGCGAGAAGACAAATGACAACTCGCTTTTGTAATTTACTTTTGGACGCACCAGCCAAGTGTTTGTGTTCGTGTATCTCAACCAACCGTACAAAACACCATTACTCAAATATCTGTACCAACCTGTTAAGTATGAGGTTGTTAAATGCAAGTCCATAACATGTTGTCAAAAACCATAATCAGCCATCGCAACAGCAACTTGAAGAGCGAATAAACAATAGGCAAACCATGTCCTTTAGTAGCTCAATTTATTCTCATATCGAAATAAGAATTATAATGCACCTAATAATTAACAGTAATAATAATGAAGTTATACAAACAAGAGAAGTCAATCAAAAAACAAAAAAAGTTTGTAGTCATCTTAAAATACCGAATACCCTGTGAACGACCATTTATAAGGAAACTGAGTATAGGAGTTTAACTGTTTAAGAACGTGACTACAACTGAATAACTGAAAGATAAAGGGGAGATGACAGCACGGTTTTTATGTGCTTGGCTCACCTCAACTGGATACAAAATCCACATTGAACAAGTTCAAGGATGTCCAGCAGCTCTACTACGGCAGGAAATACCAACTTTTGTATCTAAAGCTCAACAAGTTCACCTGAATCCCCTACCATGACCCAACCAGCAATTTTTCTGAAAATTTATTCATGCTATGAACAAAGTAAAGCATATATCATAACTGAAATTTATGTATAAATGAAATAGCAACGAATACATGTAACATCTCATAAGTTGTGTCTCATGGTGTTGCATATGGTACCATCAGATTGTCCATAGGGAAAACCCCTACTTGTGTTGAATTACATTGCTAACAAAAACTTATACTATGCTCAACCACTGCTGCGTTTTACTATGCTTAATCAGAATCCTTTCTGCTAACACCCAAGCACCATGAGTAAACAGTAAAACGTGTTTTGAACAAAATGATCATCCAAATGCAAGCACTATAAAATCAAGACATTCACAATTTGTTTTAGTAGTTCTTATGAATCGAATGAAGCAAAGGTCCACTGCACAAGGATATATCAGAACACATTACAAGTCCCCGTGCTTGTGCTTCCACCTATACCAAAGGAGATGTTAAATAACCTAACGGAGTGGTTTCAAGAAGCACTGTCTACTTTTCATTCTCTTCAAGAAATAATGCAGTTAGCCTTTCTGGAGAGAGCATCTAGATTACACAACATGCCAAGGAAGGCACATGATATTTTCTGGTAGCCCTTTACTCAACACAAACTTGTACCAGTAGAAAATGTTACGGTTAGTCCTATCTACATTACTACCAAATATGAAATACAGTCAAATGGCACATAACACAACACTTGCTGCAACCATCTCGTAAGATTTGGATAGTCTAGCTAAAACTTTGGGCTGCAAAAAATCTAAGAAATACCCACCTCGACAATTGGAAAGAAATAAAAGAAAAGGAATTCAGTATCCTACTTTCTTGTATGGACATCATGTAGATTTAGTTGTTAAAGGTTAATGAACAAGCATACAGGAACTGTTGACAAAATCTATTAAAGACCATTTGCTTGACAAAAATCAATAAAAGACCATTTGCTCTATGTTTAGGCTGCTGCATTAAGATGTGTTGCTTTGGTATCAACTGTAAACTTAAGCATCTGAACCACAAAGCATGAACATATATAAAAAATGACAGGCAAAGCTATGCAGAAACAAATGTAAAAGTCAGCAAAAAATTTAAAAGGCAGACAGAAAAGCACTACTCTTTTGCCAGAAAGTGTTGATTATAATTATGCAGATAAAACAAGCGAAGAACAACTAGTTCTATTCTTGATCTTCAACTTTCGTTTGTGTTTGAGGAGAACCTGATTTTCTGTTCTGCTAGTGTTTGGTACAAAAGTCGCGTGCAGAAATTAACCTTTATATAAAGAAGAGAGCCATCAACTTTCTTAATTAGTATGTTTATCTGATCCAGCGATCAAGTGAACTAACAGAATGTTTGAGCCTATAACACCTCAAACACTTCTCTGAGTTCTTAGTTAGGAAAAAGATGATATAAGCAGAAGAGTTAGATCAATGCATTCCTTACACCTGACAAGTGGTGTTTAGCAGCTTATGTTTTGATAGTTAGAATTCTTGCCATGTAGGCTAAAGCAAATTACACATTGATAAAGATGTCAATAAATTACCACGTGACAAAATTGCTGCATAAATTTGCAACATGGTCCCTCAAAGAACTGTAATCAACGGAAACTACAAAAACATAAATGAAATATAAGAGAGAATTCTCCACTCCTATATGCTATCTCATGGAGAAAAAATAGTTTCAAAGCTAAGAACATTGATTAAGCCCCAGTTCGCAGATGTCCCTAAGAAATGAAAACGCATGCATGGACAGGGTTTGAAAGAGAAACCTTTTCCCACGCCTTCAAGCAAAAGTTCAGCACATTCCAAATCCGGTTCATAGACATTTTCAGGAAACATTACATGCCCATATCTAGCAGTAGCGTAACCCACATCTCTTGCAAGCTCAATCTGAAACCATCTAAAGACAACCAGTGCAAAATGGAGTTACAACATGCCCCATCTAAAAGAAAAACTAGACATTGCGGCTATACTCGTACATTTGGAAAAAAACACTTGCACAAAAATGAATTGGACTACTTGAGTGCACCAAGGTTTAAGGCATTCAAATTACAATTGCGTTAAATCACAGGGTGTTACATCCTACTCTCCTAGAATACTGTTCCAAAAATCGTAGTGTCCAATCATAGAAATCTTCATTCTCCTAATTATTTGAACACAAACATGCACATACCATAGAATGGTAACAGAGATTTGCTATGAAACAATCATAAAGGTAGGCTAAATTGCAAGTAATAAGGACGAATCTATAGACTCACCTGTAAAGTAGCATCAGGTCCCTGCGTCCACCAACTTGCACAAGCATTAAATTGTTTGGTGATTAAATCAACTTTATTAACCTAAAGTAAAAGCATTAAATTAACCAATGTGTAAGTGGAACGGTAACACACAGCATAGGAAAGGAATAGTAAATATTCTTGCCTCTCGCGGTAGATATAGCAGATAGATGGACACAGTTATGACATCATAAAGAAGATCGAAGAGGAAAACTAGAACAATATCAACAAGAACACTATCACTAATATGTAGATATGCATCAGTCAAAGAGTTCTAGCACACACTTTTTTTAGTATCGGCTGCTGAGCATGAGCTTTTAAAAGTACTATAGAAATGAACTTAATGCTAAATGACAAGAAATAAAACTATTTTCATAACTTTAAATATCATTCACAACCTTGTGCATAGCAAAGTTTTCTCCACATCGAGAATTTATAACCGTAACATTTTTTACTGGTACAAGTTTGTGTTGAGTAAAGGGACACCAGAAAATATCATGTGCCTTCCTTGGCATGTTGCGTAATCTAGATGCTCTCTCCAGAAAAGCTGACTGCATTATTTCTTGAAGAGAATGAAAAGTAGACAGTGCTTCTTGAAACCACTCCGTTAGGTTATTTAACATCTCCTTTGGTATAGGTGGAAGCACAAGCACGGGGACCCTGTCAGCCAAGGAAATAAGCTTTCTGCTCCTTTTGTTTCACATTGAAAATACATGGAACAATATTGGATGATATACCCATATATACATTAGTCTCTAAACTGAAGCATTAGAATGTAAAAGTGACAGTGCCTATTTTATGGTGTTAAACCACCTATATCTCCTACTAAAATACAAAAGACACATTTAAGCGAATAGAAAACAACTCTAGATTCACCTTCTCCACACGTAAGATGATAAAGAACCCTCATTAGCTAGGCCATGATCTTCAACTACTACGGCAACAATATCATAACCTCGAAGTTTCAAACTTTCATAGGCTGAAATAGTTCCTGAAATACCCCCTAGCTTTCCATCGCCGACAAGAATGGCTGGGAAGTGGAAAGGTCTGCAAAAGCAGAAAGAAAAATATAAATAAAGGAAATTGGCTGCTGAGTCATAACAAGTAAAGTGAGAATCTGCCAACAAAAAGAAAGAAGCTGTTATATTTGAAATTTAAATGTTGTAGTTTCTAAAGTATTTGCTTACAATAGTAAACGATACTAATATTGTTTTATTTGAAACGCATCTAATCCTCTACTACTTCCCCAAGCAAGTATTCAGGTATATATGATTTGATAACCAATAAAGGAAGATCTTCCTTGCACCATTATAAGGTTGAGAATCCATCTCTGCAATTCTTATTCATCTTAGTTTTGAACAATGAACATTGTGAGTAGCATGTATCCTACAGCTAAGCACTTTTTTATTGTTTGTCTTCAGTTTTCCAATGATCCCTTCTTGAAAGGTGAAGCAGCTAAGCGAACTTTGACTCTTTTTATCTCTAGTGGGTCTGTAACCATGGATTGCTACTTTAGGGGTTCCAAACAAGAGAAGATAGCTAGAAAACATTATATTACTCTACAAGTCTTGACAGTCACATTGCCTCCTCAGTAATGTTTCTTGTCAAGTAATCACCTTTGCCAACTCAATTCAACAAAAAGTTGTCAGAGGGTCAATACTGACATAGTGCCCTTAGCTTGTTGCATGCAGGGTTGCCTATTTTCAAAAGGCATCTCTCAAACTTGGTCACCAATAACATTCCTTAAAGGAATAGTGCTAATCGATGTTAGGAATGTAAGCTGGGTTTTAAACCTAGGTAACTTACTAGATTCTACATTTGTGCTTTTGCTTATATATGTACAAGCAGCTATAACACTATCAAGGAGGCTTGATATTTCTGTTTTTTCTTACATATGTATAAGCAACTATAAAATGTCAAGTAGGCTTGATATTACAGCGCTCTTAGCATCAAGCTCATAACACTTCCACCTAGTCAATCACTCTATCATTAAGTTCATTATACTTCCACCAAGTCCAAGCTTCACCAAATGTATTATTTTTATTTTCAAGACGAGGGCTAACACATGTACGCTTCATATTGGATGTATCCTTCCAAATATATTCTCAATTACAGAAATTTCTAGTGGGGTAAAGAGCAATCACCTGTACATTGTCTCCAACTTCATATTGCTCTTTATATTCCAAATTTAGATACATTCATGAATGTCTATATCCAAGTTGGTGTAAAGATCAATCACCTGGACAAGATCTATTTTTTATGAAAATGTTCTCATAATAACTGAAGTTTTGTAATTATACTTCGATGTGTTTGTTAAAGTGGATCTTTTTTTGAGTAATCGAGCTTACACAATCTCTTTCTACACTATACACTAACTATAGGTCCCTTCTTAGACATCTAATGAAAACTACAGAAAAGAATTTCAAATGAGTATTTAAGTGCCTATTAAGAAGTTGAAACTGAAATAATCTGAACTTGATAAAATACGACATCGCTATGTAAAAACCAACAAAGATAAAATATATTCCTAAAGCATCAGATCACATGATGATTATATTAACGGATGTTCTACATGCAATATACTAAAGATTCATTATCAACTTCGTTTAATCACATACCTCGACCTTGGATCTTCAGCGAAGAACTTAACATATAAAATTTCTAATAATACAGGTGCACTGTTATACAGCAATATCATGATACCATCAACTGAAAGGAAGAATCTGGGCCATCACCAAGTGTTTGTTGGCCAAATCTAGGAGCTCAGTTTCTATATTCACGTAAACTTCACAACAAATCCATCACTACCTCAAAGACTTATCCTAAATTGACAGAGCGACCTACTGCCAAATCCACATAGAATAAGCTGGTGTATAATTTGGACCTAATATGACATGTACTTCATTCTCATGTTTCAATCATTTGAGATAACAATTATAGACTGCAGTATTATACCTCAATTTCTCTTGTCTAAAGGAGAGCAAAACTCATAAAGAGTCGACTTGTAAAGGGGAAATACTGGAGAAACCCTCGACAACAAACAACAAATAACAACTAACAAACATATTCAACATAAAACCAACCCATAAATTTAAAGAAAAACAAATTAAAAAACTGCTAAAATTAAAAAAACTGCTAAGAATATATTTACTGATTCAGATTTGGAGAAACTCTGAAGGATTATAGAGGAGTGGTTGAGCCTGGAGGTGATTTCGATCGTTTGAACAGAGGATCAGAAGACTATCAATTTTTCTGAGCGTGATAATTGCCGATGATTTCTGGGAAACTGGAAGCTCGATCAATGGAAGGGGAGCTTGATAATTTGCAGAGAAACTCAATCAATTAAAGAGGAGCTTGATAATTTGCAGAGAAACTCGATGGATTCCAAAGGAGCTTCGTAATTTGCAGAGCTATGAGCGCTTATCGCAAGATATGAATGAATTATGGATTTTTAATTTTTAGGGGTTTTTCCTATATATATTTTTTATTAATTAATAAAACTAAAATAATTATAATAATTAGATGTGGGTCCCACCGTATTTTAGCAGGGTGTTAATATTTGGGGTGAAAATAAAGGAGGGAACTTAAATCACTCTAACATATATGTGTAACCGTTACCATATATGTACCTATGGCTACTGTTATCCGAACCATTGCAATATATGACTCTAAAGGGACGGTTATTTATCATATTGCAACGGTTTGATTGCTAAGTGTTCCAGTAGTTCCAGCAATTATTTGTAACGGTTATAACCGTAACAGTAGAGGACCTATAGCAACGGTTATGGATCCGTAGCAAAAACAAGCGTTGCCATAGCTCCAATTTCTAGTAGTGAAAAGCCTCGCAAGCTAGAGATTCCACTGGTTCAAGGTGAGTAATACTTGTAAATTATATCCTAAGGGTTTGTAGCCCCAGATTTGCACATCATAGTGTTGTATTCTGGTGACTTGCATGCCAGGTATGAGCGTGGGGTAAAGCACCGTTGGGGATTATGACTTGGTCCATCCTGATTGTTGAATTTACTCAGTGATTAACTGAAACTTACTTGATGCTATCATGATTTGGGCTGATTACAATGTTTTGGGCTTTGTGCCGATTATTTGAATCCTTCAGGGATTGATATCACTATTTTTGCATTACTTTGGATATTATTTGATCTTGGTCCAAGGTTTTAAATACTCTTTCGCAAACTCAGCCATCTTTCTAAGATTTGGAAAACATAAATGATATTTTACTGACGAATATAGTTGAGAACTGCTATTTTATTATTGCCCAAGGGGCTTATATGTATTTTTGGACTGAACGTGGATCGAGCTGTGCGCTGCAGCAGTGTTATAGTGATTTCTGGTCACACGTTTGGCTTGCGCAGCACGCCGTAGTGGTACTGTATTGATATTGAGGCCGAGGGCCTGGATGATGCCACAAGATGGCTTGATTATTGTGTTTGGGCAGTAAGATCCCCTCCGGAGTTTGTACACATCCCCGTGAGCGCCGTCGATGATAACTAAATATGGATGGCTCGGGTAGTACGTCGCAGTGGGTACTGGAATATACCATCATATGCATTTTATTGCATTCATGCATTTGTTCATTATTTGTTGTTTGTGATATTTCTTGAGATATGTATCTATTGTTATGGCATTATCTTATCACTCTTAAAGGGGATAACTTTCAGACAATGGTAACAATGACAGTGTATCATGCGTTTGGTCAGGTAACAATGACTGAGCAGTAATAACATCGTGCGGTCAGGTAACAATAGTTGACCATGAACAAGAATAAGGACCGAGGGGCGAGGTTCTGTGTATAACGACACTAATTGTTTGAGATTATTTAGGCAAATGTTGAAAAGATTATTTTCACAAGAGATTTTAAACTGAGCCAAGATATTTCCAAAAATTTCACAGTTTCACTGATTTCTAAAGGAGTTTTACATTATTTATATACAACATGATGATATGTTATACGTGTTTTCTTGCTGCTTAGTTATTATTTACCTTTATTACTCACTAAGTTGGAGTACTCACTTTACTCCCTGCACCTCGCATGCAATTGCAGGTATCATTCACCGGGTAGCGGGATATTAGTTGATTGAAGGTATTATTATTGAAGCTGAGTAAGGTGTCCGCCAGCATTCGCGGCACCGGACGTTGTCTTTAGAATTTAGGAATTTATTTTTGTATACTGTTGGTCCTATAGTCGTATCCACTTTTTCTTTGGATGCTCGTTACTTGTGACACCTCGGTCGGGTTGTATTGGGTTGTAAATACTGGTTATTATTATTGTTAAGCTGTATTTATTTATTAAATCATGTTTGATAATTGTTAAAGAGACGGTTTGGGTTAATTAGTTGGCCTTCTCTTCACTAGAGGCGCCATTATGACCGGGTATGGAAATTGGGTCGTGAAAAGTTGGTATCAGAGCTTATGTTACTAGGTCTCACGAGTCATGAGTAGGTTTAGTAGAGTCTCGCGGATCGGTATGGAGACGTCTGCATTTATCCTTTAGAGGTTGCAGAACCTTTAGGAAAACTTCACCTTCTTGAATTCTTATTGTGTGTCCTTGATTCAACTTGAAAATACACCCTTAAAATTCCTTCAACACATTTGTATGTGCACCTTAGCACTCAATATCAGATGTATCTTGATGGCTTGTGATTCCCCTATCAAGGGGCGAGATGTAGTCTCCATGAGTTTGATGTTGGGCCATTCTAGAAGACTTGAGCCCGGATCTTGCCTATGGCTTGAGCACCGAGGTGCTGATCGTGTGAGAAAGTGTTTTGAACTTATGTGTTCGATATTGTCCCTATTAGTTAGAATGACAGTTAGGTGTTCATGTGATGAGTATGGTAGTACTACGAGAGGTATCAATATGACTTGGTAGTGATGAAGAAGTTTGCTGGATAGTGGTTGAACTGCTAAGTGTTCGATTCCTATTGTGATTTGATATGTAGCCCAAATTATGGGTACGTGAAGAATATTTGTGTCTCCTAGCTAGGGAGTGAAGTGCATTACATGTGGCGGAATGAGTTCAGACCCATGAAGACTAAATGGTTGTGTAACGTGTATGATGGTGGAAGGCATGCTGAAATACTAAATTGAGCGAAGCAGGTGGGATACCTCCTGCGGAGTGTTCTTAAGTGATAGGATCATTTTGTGTATGTTAGAAGATCTCATGTGTAATTGAAGGTTACATTTTGAAATTTTAAAATTCAGGTCTCCTAAGAGAGAGTAGACTCAACTGATATGGGGATGAATGCGACATTTGCAGAGGATTATAGTACTAGATGATCTGTGTTTTCACAAATTGTAAATGATTTGAGTTTAATCTCAGCATAGTATTGTGGCATCATTAGAGTAAACGTTTTTTGAGTTGTTGAGTCTATCTTGATATATGGCTTCGAGCCAAGTTGGGGAGGTTGTTGTTGATTAACTGATTAAAGTTTAGTGCTGTGTTGGTTCCAATTTGAGGCATACTGGCAAACTAGTTCTGGCCGCCAAAATTGAGTCGACGATGGCACGAGTGAAATAAGATTTTGACAAAGGATATATGGTACTTCATAGATCTGTGAAAATAATAGGATGTGTTGAGCTGTTGTTGATAAAGAATGCTTAGTGTATAGGGAAGGAAGATGTTTGTTTGTATTGGAATGAGATCATATCCTGTGGTGTCAGGGTGCTAATAAGGCACGAGTGGTTCTGATTGTTAAGTCTGGTAATTTACTGTTGTACAAGAGTGAATGACTCTCGAGAATAGTTTTATTGTGTTCAAGATTTTGCATGTAATAATCAGGTGTCTTAAGGTTGTGTATATGGCTAGAGACTGTGTTTTATTAGAAAAGATCAAGACTTGTGGTATTTTTATGTTGATTATGGGATCTTATGTATCGATGTCTGGAACGTAATGGTAACGAATTCAGATTCGCGGGTAGTTTTTCAAGTAAAGTTTTATAGAATGTAGTATTTCTGGGAACATTTGAGTGAGTATTCAGTGGCTTGTGGGTCTTGGGCAGTGTGGTCTTGTGCTTGGGACTCGTGTAGTGAGCCTGGGTTGAGGAACTGTAGTGCTACAAGAAGAGGAAATATTAAGTTGATGATGAAGCAGAAAGGAAATTAGATAGATGGAATAGCTTGATAGTGGAAAGAATCGGCATGGTGAGGATATGATTAGTTCTTCATATGTGTTCGAGGTAATAAGCCCTTACATGTATTGTGCAGCAAAGTTCACGAGTTCTGAAAGCTTGCTTAGATCGATTGGGATAGAAGGATCCAATCCTGGCAGTTTAGCTCGCTAAGATGAAATTAGGAGAAAGTTTTTGTTGGGCTTTACCGTCGTTTGGAGATGTATATATATTTCTATGGGCATGCGAAGCATGGTATGTGTAATGATTTTCTTCCAAATAGGATCAGCGGGAGTTCTTGACTAGCTGAGTTACAGTTTAGTTTTGAAAATAAGTTCATAAAATTCATAGGCAACAGGTAGCCTCATGTAATCAAGGAAATGGTATTGCTAATTAGAAGTGACTTGACGAGAGTATATGTCTAGGAAGAAGAGTGAGGTGATTGGACTGATCACACCTCAATAGTATTGTGGCACTTTCTGGCCAGATCGACTATTGATATTAGAGTTTATTTGATGGCATAGGGCAGTTTTAGAATATCTTTCATGGAATGATTGGGTACTCGAGGTGTAATGTGTATTCATAATGCGAAATTTGGGATCAGGTACAGTGATTCGTGTTCTATATGGAGATGGAGACTAGAAGTTCTTAGGTACAGACTATGTAGTGGTTGTAGATCGTGTGTATTGGTAGTGTTAGCGGCTATTGGGATTTAGAGGCCCGAGTGGATCTTTCTTTGCTCGGTATATTAGATTTTGGATAGGATATTGGGATGTAGACCGGTTGTCTCAGTGTTTGATTATTCTAGACTATTATGATGTGGGCTATGTCAGAAAATACCACATGTTGTGTGGCGAGGTACAACGGATTATGTTCTAGTAGAGTGGTTTGTAGTATAAAGACCAGCGGACAGCTGGGGAGGATTGCTTTTCTTAATTTGGGCCTTCGTGGCTAATGTCAGTGCACAGGTTTCTACCTGTAATTCAGTTCTAGTATTGAGGGGCTTTTTTCAGATACGCTTCTTGTGATCGGGCATGTCACCGGGTGAGATTGTCGATTTCGATATTTATTTGGTGTCGGGCACCATATCGTGCGTATCTGGCAGGAGTTATAGTAGTGGAATGATAAACTTCAGGCTTCATTGTATTGAGTTTGTTGGCAGGCCAATGTGGCTACGTATATAGTTTAAGTAGCTTGGCTAGTCCCAAATTGCATTGATGAGGGATAAGTTGATTCGATCGTTATTGAACTTGTTAGTGATATGGGAAGATCTATGAGTTGCTTTTTCTGTGCTGCAAGGTGTTATGATTTGTTGGATATGAGCACCTATGGTGCGGTTCTGTTAAGGATTCATAGAGAAAGTCGAGCGGAAGTGTAATTAAGTGTTGCTCGGTAAATGGAGTATTGGTTATGGCCTATCGGGTAGTGTGTCATATGTTATTTTTTACACCATGTATGTAATGAATTGCCTTGGTTTCAGACATCAAAGTGTGCGTGGCTATCAATTTTTATCATAGTGACTTGAGGTGCTTCATGTGTAACATTGTTTCGATAGGATCGCGCATTGTAGCGGGGCTATATGGACTTATGAACCTCCGGGGTAGATTCATGTATTCTATTTCTAGTATGTGAGATGGGGTCTCAGCCTTGTGTTGTAATGAAACTGAAGAGCTTGAGGCACATCTCTTTCATTTGAGTCATTCATCATGATTCGAGTATGTTCAGACCATTTTTTATCGGTGCGTGTATGATGCAAGTTGCGGCTTAGGCCTGTGTTGAGGTGTCAAACCTTAAGAGTGGTGTGTTTGATTTGAGGTGATCATTGTAGTCATTAATTAGTACGAACATATTTGATTTCAGCTTGTTAGAAGGATAATATCAAGGTTCGACCCAGAAATCTTTTGTGGTAATAGTCAAAGGGAAGTGGCTTCATGAATGGTTGATCTGAAGAATGGTTATGGTTTGTCGTGTGTTTCACTTTTTATTGGCAGTATATGATAGTGTTAGAATACGATGTTAGCTAATAAAAGGTTTTCTATCGGTATTTGGTTATTTTGGGCAACTTCTATGAATAGAGGCTACCGTTTGAGTGTTTGGATTATGTTGTATATCATATGATTTCACCTGAGGTTGCATATATGGGTTATTACAGCTAGTTCTGGTTTATTCTGAGTATAGATGTGAGGTTCTGATCTTGTGTATGATTTCGGAAAATGCAATGTGGTTCTACAGTTTATGGTTTAGACGGATTGTGGAATTTCTACTATATTGTGTATCGGACCTATGCGAGATAGGGTGACAAGGGATCACCCCGGGTATATCTTGGTAAGGTTATTCAGCTGTTGGTTGGCTTCTAGGACAACTCTGGGTACGCTTGAGGATGAGCGTTGGTTTAAGTTAGGAAGGATGTGATGACCCGACCCATTGTCTCATGAGTTGTCGCTTCGTTTCCCCCATTTTATGGTTCTTAATGTTTCATTATTTGTATTTGGTGTGTTATAGTTGATTTGGATTGGTTTTCGTAGGAAATGCGACATTTAGTCTCTTTTAAGAAAGCCTAAGTTGGAAAAGGTAATCGGATATTGACTTATGAGTTAGAAGGATCGGATGTGATTTCCGGTGTTTCGACTATCTTCTGGAAGTGATTTGTGACTTAGGTGTGTGATCGAAATTTATTTTGGAGGCCAGGTGAAGAATTAGGCTTGAATTTGCGAAGTTAGAATTTTGGTGAATAACGATTGATAGGTGATATTTAGATTCAAGGGTCGGAATGGAATTCTGACAGTTACTGTAGCTTCGTTATGTGATTTGGGATGTGTGTACAAAATTTTAGCACATTCGGACGTCGTTTGATAGGGTTTTTGATCGAATGTGAGTTTTGGAAGTTTTGAAGAAACTTAGGCTTGAATCCGATGTGAATTGATGATTTTAGTGTTGGTTGATGTGTTTTGATGATTGAAACAAGTTTGTATGATGTTTTGGGATATGTTGGCACTTTTAGTTAAGGTCTCGGGGGCCTCGGGGTGATTTCGGATGACTTTTAGTTGGACAGACCTGTTTGTATAATATTTCATCCGCGAGTTTAGTCATTTTTCCACCATTGTTGAGTATTTTGAGAGCTCCTTAGGACAAACTGAAGAGGGATTCAAGAAGGACTGATTGGAGGTAAGTTCCTTGGCCTAAATACACGAGATTATGATAGATTTAACATGGAAATTGGTTGAAATTCACCAAAAAAGGATTAAGCTAGGGCTTGAGTTTTTGACATTTCAAATTGGGATTTGATAGGTCATTTGAGATCGACTTTGCGAGTTCTTGATATGTATGGACTCGTGGCGAGATGAAGAATTTGGTAAGGTGAGTTTTGTCATTTTTTGGGAAGTAGGCCTGGGCCTCGAGTTTTGCTAGTTTCGAGATTTTTGCTATTTCTCGATTGTTTTTGATTAGTTATTGTTCCCTTGGCATATTGTAATGTATTCGCTCTGATTTTTGTTAGATTCAACGCATATGGAGGCCGATTCGAGTGGCAAAGGCATCGCGAGCTAGAGATTCCACCAGTTCGATGTGAGTAATACTTGTAAATGATATCCTGAGGGTTTGAAACCCCGGATTCGCACATCATAGTGCTGTATTATAGTGACTTGCACGCCAGGTATGAGCGTCGGCTAGAGCACCGTTGCAGATTGTTACTTGGTCAGTCCCGATTGTTGATTTTACTACGTAATTGACTGAAACTTACTTGATGCTATCATGATTTGGGCTGATTGTCACGTTTTGGGCTTCGTGCCGATTATTTGAATCATTCAGTGATTGATATCACTATTTTGCATCACTTTGCATATTGTTTGATCTCGGTGTAAGGTTTCAAATACTGTTTCACAAACTCAGCCATCTCTCTAAGATTTAACAAACATAAATGATATTTTACGGACTTTTTTAGCTGAGAACTGCTATTTATTAATTTCCAAGGGGCTTATGTGCATTTCTTGACTAAGCATGGATAGGGCTGCACGCTGTAGTTGTGTTATAGTGATTTCTGGTGGTATGGTTGGCTCGGGCTGCATGTCGTAGTGGTACTTTATTGATATTCAGGCCGAGGGCCTAGATGATGCCATGAGATGGATTGAGTATTGCATTTGGGCTTTAGGAGCTACTTTGGACTATGTACACACCCTAGTGAGCGCCTTCGACGATAAAAAAATATGGATTGCTCGCGCTCCACGCCGCAACGGGTACTAGAATGTTCCATCATATGCATTGCATTGCATTCATGAATTTGTTTACTATTTCTTGTTTGTGATACTTTGACATATCTATCTGTTGTTATGGCATTATCTAATCACTACTAAAGGGTATAACTTTCAGACAGTGGTAACAATGATACTGTGATAGCATCACTGAAAAGGATAGAGTTTTGGAAGCTCAAAGAAGGCCATATACAAGATCTCAAGCTAAGGAATTGCAAACTAAGGTTGCTGGACTTCAATGGCAAATAAAGAAGCTTCTAACTATGGAGGAAGAGCTCATGCCCAAAGGAGAAGAGTTGTCGAAGTTTTACAACTATTTGGTTGCTCAAATTGAAGTCCAAGAGGAGGAAGATTTGGTCACCCAAATCAGCCCTTGGAGTCACCAAATGGGCTCAAAATGAGCTTAAAAGAGTTCCAGGAAAGAGGTGTTACAAGAGGAGCCCAATTGGAATACAAACCAATAACCCAAACTAGTTGATTTAAGGCCCAAATTTGCTCCAAAGGGTCTTGGCCGCCCCTCACCGAATTTATGACTTTTCTTAGTCTTTAGCAACCACCTACCTTCTTGTAATAATTATGTTTTCCATTATAACCACCCACCTAGTTTTTAATGTTATTTTTATGCCTTTGTACTCCTATAAATAGGATGTTCTTCTCATTCATAATACATAGATTATTATTGATTGAGTATATCATACTTTGAGAGTTCTTTTGAACCTTTGTTACTTGTGCGTTGAGATTTATTTTTCAATATTTACTAGTTCATAGTTCAAGGTAGTAAGATTACTTCTCTTTTGTGATATCTTTGATTCCTTTGTGGTATTCTTAGAAGGCGATTAATACTAGTATTAATTGTTATCTCAAGTTACTCGTAAAGTGGTCAAGATCCGAATCTATTGTTTTGATTTGCTTTTTAATTAAAGGTCTTTGATTTATTTCATAAATCAAAACGTTGTTACTTTGATCATGTCAAGGCTATAGAACTTGTGTTCTTGAAAGTTCTAGGAATTCTTTCCTTGAATCTTTCCCATATCCTTTATTTTCTTCTCTAAAATTCTAGTTGTTCAATTCCTGTTGTTATTGCTTCCGCATTTACTTCTCAAATTCTTACTCTAGTTTTGATTCTCGACCTAGTTGTTATCAAGTGGTATCAGAGAGGTTCTATCAAGATTTCATTCTTGATAATTCTTGGGATACCTTGAATACAAAAAAAAATGACAACCAATTTAAAACAAAAAGAAATACAATTGCTTGCTCTCCAGGATATATCTTTTGTATCTAAGTTGTTTCCAAAAATTAACAAAGGAAACAAGAAGAGGGGATCCTTGATTTTCTTACTCTTTGTATTCTACATATTTATATTCTTTCCTTTTCGTTTGTGTCTTGTTTCAGCTGAGCCTAAAAGTTCTAGGATTTGGTTCTTTCTTCTTTTTTTTGTTCCCAAAAAACAAAAGAAAAAAAAATCCGAGTTTTACTACTGAGAGCTACATAAAAGTTGGGTTTAACTATAAATCTATAAAGTACTTTGTTCAAAGGTTATTCCGAGAGAAAAATAATAATAATTTGTGTTATACAATTTTTTTTAAAGATGTCACATACAGGTAGTGATAATGAACGAATGGTTCTCCAAGAAGCAGAAATCAAAGGAAGGAATGATTTTACCTTGTAAGCCATGCATCAACAGTTTGAAAGGCTGAATCTGCAACTCCAAGAAATGAGGGATACCATTGCAGATCAAAATGATACAATAGCTGAACTTAAGAGGGAAAATAATGTTAGGCCACCTGCTAGAAGAAATGTATCCCATGCTCTTGTTGTAAATCAAGCAAACTTTATTGATTTTAATGATATTGTTTTTGATAGGGTGAGAGGAGATAGGAGGGGACAAAGAGGTAGAATAGAGGATGATAATATAAGTAGTATAAAGATGCAGATGCCATCTTTCAAGGGAACAAGGGATCCAGACTTGTATCTTGATTGGGGGAGAAACGTTGAAGCCATCTGTGACTGTCACAACTACTCTGAAGGTAAGAAGGTTAAACTTGTTGTTGTTGAGTATTCTGACTATGCTTCTATTTGGTGGAAAAATCTTAACAGGGATAGATTGCAAGAAGGACAAGCACCAATTGCTACTTGGGCTGAGGCTAAAAGGATGATGAGGAAGAGATTCGTACCATCACACTTTCAAAGAGAGCTACAACTACGTCTTCAAATATTAAAGCAAGGATCCATGTCAGTAGATGAGTACTTTAAGGCTATGGATATAGCTATGATCCAAGCTAATTGTATAGAGGAAGAACAGGCTACAATGACAAGGTTTTTAAATGGTTTAAATAAGGAAATAGCTGATGTAGTTGAATTATAACAATATGTAACAATAGATGAGTTAGTTGATTTGTGTAAAGGTAGAAAATCAAGATAAAAGAAAGAAAACTAGGTCATGGAGAGGTCGAACAAGTACCATGCCTAATAAGCCATTGCCAAATCATGAGATGAAGAGTTCTTCTCGGCCTCAAGAAAACAAGGAAAAGGTAAATTGGAGAACAAAGGGGGAGGTAAAACCTTTAACCCTAAACCCTTTACACCTTCTAGTTCTACGCAGTGTCATAAATGTAAAGGAAGGGGACATATGATGCATGAATGTCCAAGTAGAAGAAACATCATTCTAAAAGAAGATGGAGGATATGAGAGTGAAAATAGTGAAGGAGAAGAAGAGGGAGATATGAGTGATGAAGGTGATTTAGAGCTACCTAATGATGAAATGGTTGGGGTAGTTAGGAGGATTATGACTATCAATTTAGGAAGCAACAGTGAAGCACAAAGAGAGAATATATTCCATACTAGATGTGGAATAAAAGAAAAAACTTGTTCTATGATCATTGATAGTGGTAGTTGTGCTAATGTGGTTAGTTCATACTTTGTGGAAAAAATGGGACTTGCATGCATGAAACACCCTACTCCTTATAGACTCAAATGGTTAAATAATAGTGGTGAACTAAAGGTAAATAAATAGTGTATGATTTCATTAAACGTTGGTAGATATGAGGATGATATTCTTTGTGACATAGTGCCTATGCAAGCTTGTCATATATTACTGGGTCGTCCTTGGCAGTATGACTGGAATATTATTCATGATGGGAGAAAGAATAGATATTCTCTTGAACTAAATGGCTGGAAATTTACTCTTGCACCTTTATCTCCTTCTCAAGTGTTTGAAGATCAGAAGTGATTAAAGGAAACAATGGGAAATCCAAGGGGAGGGATAAAAAGTGAGCTTGATGAAAAAAAACAAAAGGAGGCCAAGAATTAGAAAAAAAGAGAGATAGCCGAGAGAAAGAGAGAGAGGGCATCAATTTGAGAGAAGAGATAAAAAAGGGTTCGAATGAAAAGATAGATAGTCTTTGTGAGAGGAAAGAGGCTAAGGAAAGAAAAAAAAAGAGTTTCTATATAAAAGCCAAAGAGTATTTAAATGCAAGAAAAGAGGGGCTGCCCATAATACTACTTACTTCAAAGAGGCTTTGATTAATTCTGAGTTGCTAACTTCTTCTTTACCAAGTAGTATTTCTTCTCTTTTGCAGGATTTCGAAAATGTCTTTCCAGATGATATTCCTAGTGGATTGCCACCTTTACGTGGCATTGAGCATCAAATCGATTTTGTACCTGGATCACAAATCCCATATAGGCCAGCCTATAGGGGTAATCCAGAAGAGACAAAAGAACTTCAAAGGCAAGTTGAGGAGTTGCTTGAGAAAGGATATGTGAAAGAGAGCATGGGCCCTTGCTCTGTTCCGGTCCTATTGGTACTTAAAAATGATGGAACTTGGATGATGTGCGTGGATTGTAGAGCAATCAACATGATTACGGTAAAGTATCGTCACCCTATTCCTCGTCTTGATGACATGTTGGATCAATTACATGGATCTAAAATATTTTCTAAAATTGATCTAAAAAGTGCTTACCATCAGATTCAAATGAATCCTGGAGATGAATGGAAAATTGCTCTTAAGACCAAATATGGGCTTTATGAGTGGTTAGTTATGCCTTTCGACTTGACTAATGCACCTAGCACTTTCATGAGATTAATGAATCATGTTTTTAAAGATTTTCATGAAAAATTTGTTGTGGTGTACTTTGATGATATCTTGGTCTTTTCTAATACTTTAGAAGAGCATTTAGAGCACCTAAAATAAGTTTTTGAAGTTCTTAGAAAGCAATTGTTATTTGCTAATCTAAAAAGTGTACTTTTTATGTAGATAGTGTGATTTTCTTAGGTTTTGTAGTTAGTTCTAAAGGAGTTGAGGTTGATGAAGAGAAAATCAAAGAAATTAAATAATGGCCTAAACCTAAGAGTGTAACTGAAGTTAGGAGTTTTGATGGACTTGCTAGTTTTTATAGGAGGTTTGTGAGAGACTTTAGCACCATTGCTTCTCCTTTAACTGAAGTTATAAAAAAGGATAGGATTTTTAAATGGGGAAAATAACAAGATGATGCTTTTAACTTGTTGAAAGAAAAGTTATGTTCTGCTCCGTTATTACAATTGCCTGATTTTTCTAAATCTTTTGAAATTGAATGTGATGCTCCTGGCAAGGGAATATATGCTATTTTGATGCAAGATTCTAGACCTATTGCCCAATTTAGTGAGAAGTTGAATGGAGCCACATTGAACTATTCCACTTATGACAAAGAGCTTTATGCTTTGGTAAGGGCTTTAGCCACATGGCAACATTACTTGTGGCCAAGGGAGTTTGTCATTAAAACTTACCATGAATCCTTGAAATACTTGAAAAGTCAAGGTAAGCTTAGTAGAAGGCATGCTAAGTGGGTTGAATTTATTGAAACTTTTCCTTATGTATTTTCTTACAAACAAGGGAAAGAGAATGTTGTTGTTGATGCACTTTCAAGAAGGTATGTCTTAGTTTCTACCCTCACTTCTAAATTGATGGGTTTTGATCAAATCAAAGAATATTATGCTAATGATGTTGATTTTGGCAAAACTTTTGCAGATTGTAAGTTGGGTCCTCTTGGTAGGTTTATCCTACAAGATAGGTTTCCCTTTAAGAAAAGTAAGTTGTGTATCCCTAATTGCTCTTTACGTGAAGTATTTGTAAGGAAAGCACATTTTGGAGGGCTTATGGGACACTTTGGGGTCCCAAAGACATTAGACATACTTGCTGAAAATTTCTTTTGGACTGGAATGAGAAAAGATGTTAAAATGATGTGCACACGGTGTTTCGAATGTAAACAAGCTAAATCTAAAGTGTTACCACATGGACTTTACATGCCATTACTTGTTCCAACATCACCTTGGATTGATATATCTATGGATTTTGTGTTAGGTTTGCCTAGAAAAAAGTATGGCAAGGATAGTATATTTGTTATGGTAGATAGGTTCTCCAGGATTGCTTGTTTATTACTTGTTTAAAGACTAATGATGCATCACATGTTGCTAATCTTTTTGTAAAAGAGATTGTGAAATTGCATGGTATTTCTAGAACTATTATTAGTGATAGGGATGCTAAGTTTTTGAGTCACTTCTGGCGTACATTTTGGGGGAAGTTAGGCACTAAATTGTTGTTTTCCACTTCTTGTCACCCACAAACTGATGGACAAACTGAAGTAGTTAATAGAACCTTAGAAAAAATGTTGAGGGCCGTTTTGAAAGGTAAATTAACTTTATGGGAAGATCACTTACCTATGATTGAATTTGCTTACAATAGAACAATCCATTCTTCTACAGGTATGTCTCCTTTTGAAGTTGTTTATGGCTTTAATCGCTTTACTCCACTTGATGTATTAACATAACCTACTAATGATATCGCTAGTCTTGATGGTAGGACAAAGGCTGAGATGATAAAAAAAATTCATGAGCAAACAAGACTTGCAATTGATAAGAAAAATGAGCAAACCACCTTGAGAAAGAATAAGGGTAAAAAATAAGTTATTTTTAAACCTGGAGATTTAGTTTGGGTTCACTTTAGAAAGGAGAGATTTCCTTCCAAAAGGAAGTCAAAGTTGCATCCTAGAGGAGATGGCCCCTTTCAAGTCCTTGAAAGGATTGGAAACAATGCATACAAGTTGAACCTTCCTGGTGAGTTTCAAGTAAGTGCTACATTCAATGTTGCCGACTTATCTTTGTTTGACGTAGGATCGAATTCGGGGATGAATTCTTTTCAAGAAGAGGGGAATGATAGCATCACTGGTAAGGATAGAGTTTTGGAAGCTCCAAGAAGACCATTTACAAGATCGCAACCTAAGGAATTGCCAACTAAGGTTGCTGGACTTCAATGGCAAATAAAGAAGCTTCTAACTATGGAGGAAGAGCTCATGCCCAAAGGAGAAGAGTTGTCAAAATTTTACAACTATTTGGTTCCTCAAATTGAAGTCCAAGAGGAGGAAGATTTGGTCACCCAAATAGCCATTGGAGTCACCAAATGGGCTCAAAATGAGCTTAAAAGAGTTCCAGAAAGAGCTGTTACAAAAGGAGCCCAATTGGAATCCAAACCAATAACCCAAACTAGTTGATTTAAGGTCCAAATTTGCCCCAAATGGTCTTGGCCGCCCCTCACCTAATTTATGACTTTTCTTAGTCTTTAGCAACCACCTACCTTCTTGTAATAATTAAGTTTTCCATTACAACCACCCCACCTAGTTTTTAATGTATTTTTATACCTTTGTATTCCTATAAATAGGATGTTCTTCTCATTCATAACACAGAGATTACTATTCATTAAGTATATTATACTTTGAGAGTTATTTTGAACCTTTGTTACTTGTGCTTTGAGATTTATCTTTCAATCTTTACTAGTTCATAGTTCAAGGAATTAAGATTACTTCTCTTTTGTGATATCTTTCATTCCTTTGTGGTATTCTTAGAAGGCGATTAATACTACTATTAATTGTTGTCTCAAGTTACTCGTAAAGTGGTCAAGATCTGAATCTATTATTTTTATTTGCTTTTAAATTAAAGGCCTTTGATTTCTTTCATAAATCAATACGTTGTTACTTTGATCTTGTCAAGGCTATAGAACTTGCGTTCTTGAAAGTTCTCGGAATTCTTTCCTTGAATCTTTCCCATATCATTTATTCTCGTCTCTTTAATTCTAGTTGTTCAATTCCTGTTGTTATTGCTTCCGCATTTACTTCTCAAATTCTTACTCTAATTTAGATTCCTGACCTAGTTGTTATCATACAGTATTATGCATTTGGTAAGGTAACAACAACTTACCAGGAATAACACTATTCGGTCAGGTAACAATGGCTGACCATGAACGAGAATCAGACCCGAGGGGCGAGGTTCTGTGTATAGCGACACTAATTGTTTGAGATTATTTTGCAACTGTTCAAAAGATTATTTTCAAAAGAGGTTTAAACTGAGCCAAGATATTTCCAAAGATTTCATAGTTTCACTGATTTATAAAGGAGTTTTACATTGTTTCTATACAGAATGATTATATGTTATACATATTTTCTTGCTGCTTAGTTATTATTTTCCTTTATTACTCACTGAGTTGGGGTACTCACTTTACTCCTTGCACCTCGTGTGCAGTTGCAGGTATCGTTCACCTGGTAGCGGGTTATTTGCTTATTTAAGGTATTATTATTGAAGCTCAGCAAGGTGACCGCCATCATTCGCGACACCGGGCATTGCCTTTAGAATTTCGGAATTGATTTTTGTATACTGTTGGTCCTGTAGTTGTGTCCATTTTTTTTAGATGCTTGTGACTTGTGACACTCCGGTCCGGTTGAGTTGGGTTGTAAATACGGGTTATAATTGTCATTATGATGTATTTATTTATTCATTCATGTTTGATAATTGTTAAAGAGATGGTTTGGGTTATTTGACTGTCCTTGTCTTCATAAGAGTCTCCATCACGATTGGGTATGAAAATTGGGTCATGACAGGTAAGCTACTTGGGCTTTGTTTCTTGTGTTTACGGTTATTTTCATTGTTTCGTCATGAAAATTAGTGGGAAAATTAGTGAAAAAGTTGGGAAAATTAGGGCTTGAAATTGGGGATTTGAGGAGCCATTTGAGGTCCGATTTTGATGATCATTGTATGTATAGACTAGTGGAAGGATGAGGATTCTATTGATGTATTTTTATCGGATTCCGATACAGGTCCTTGGGGGTCGGGTTTTTCCAATTTCTTAATTTTGAGTTTAATTTTATAATTTTTACGTGGTCTTTGTCCCTTTGGAATTTATTAACGATATTATTTGAGGTAATTTGAGGCCAAGTGGAGCGACAAGGGCTTTTCAGTGTAGATGTACATCCGGATTAAGGTAGCCTTCATGATCGCGATACTCTCCAAGCCATCGCGACGAACAAATGGCTGCAACACCTGAATCTAAAATTCTGCAACTTTCTAAAAACTCGAAATGACCCATTGAGCATCCGAAACACACTCGAGGGCCCCAGGACCTTAACCAAAGGCACCAACATAACCCAAAACGTCATTCAAACTAGTATTAATCTTCAAAACGCTACAAACAATATCAAATTCCCCAAAACACATCGAATTCAAGCTTAAGTTTCTAAAATCTTCCGAATTTCGATTTTGATCAAAAACCCAACCAAACCACCTCTGAATGACCTAAAATTTTGACACATATCCCAAATGACATGACGGAGCTACTGCACTCTCGAGATTCCAGTACGACCCTCGGATAAAAATCTCACTATCAAACCGAAAACTTCCAAAATTCAAATTTTGGCATTTCAAGCCTAAATTAGCTACAGACCTCCCCAATACACTATCTGAATACGCTCCTAACCCCAAAGTCACCATACAAAGCAAACAGAAGCATCAGATTCCCATTCCGAGGTTATCTTTAAATTGTTTCGACTACGGTCCACTTTCCAACACAAAAGATGTCATTTAGGGACTAAGTGTCCCAAAACTCTCCTAAACTCATAATCGAACATCCCGAAAAACCAAAATAGTAGAAATAAACTTGAGGAAAACAGATAAAAGGGGATCAATGCATTAATTATTAAGATGACTGGTCGGATCGTCATATCCTCCTACACTTAAACATTTATTCGTCCTCGAACGAGCTTAGAGACATATCTGAAGTAGTGAAAAGATGAGGGTAACAACTGCAAATGTCCTGCTCGATCTCCCAGGTCACCTCCTCGACCGGTTCACCCCGCCACTGAAAAGTGATGCAATTTTCATTGATGTCAGCCTTCTAACCTGTCTGTCCAATATTACCACTGGCTCATCAACATAAGATAGATCCTTGTCCAGCTGGACTAAACTGAAATCTAACACGTGCGATGGATTATTGTGATACCTCCGGAGCATCGAAACATGAAATACCGGATGAACTTCCACCAAGTTGGAGGTAGGGAAAGCTTATAAACAACCTCCCCAACTCACCTCAAGATCTCAAAAGGGCTGATAAACCTCGGACCCAACTTCCCTTTCTACCCAAATCTCATGATGCCTTTCATAGGCGAAATCCAAAGCAGGGCCCGCTACCAACCATATAGGAAACATCTCAACCTTTCGGTCTGCATAGCTCTTTTTTTCTGGACTGGGCTATACGGATCCTATCTTGAATCACCTTAACCTTCTCTAAAGCATCCTGAACCAAATATGTGCCCAATAATCTAGCCTCATCTGGCTCGAACCAACCCATCATACATCTACACACCCTACCATACAAATCCTCATACGGTGCCATATGAATGCTGGATTGATAACTGTAATTGTAAGCAAACTCATCCAATAGGAAGAACTGATTCCAAAAATCCCCAAACTCCATCACATACGCACAGAGCATATCCTCAAGAATCTGAATAGTGCATTCGGAATGTCCATCCGTTTGAGGGTGAAATGTGGTGCTCAACTCCACCCGAGTACCTAACTCATGTTGTACGTCTATCTAGAACCGCAATATGAATTGAGTACCTCTATCTCAAATGATGGAAACTGGAATACCATGCAGAAGGACGATCTTCTAGATATAAATCTCCTCCAACTTCTCCAAAGAATAAATGGTACACACATGAATTAAATAAGGAAACTTGGTCAGCTGATCAACAATAACCCAGATGGCATCAAACTTCTTCTAAGTCTGTGGGAGCCCAGATACGAAGTATATGGTGATACGCTCCCACTTCCATTCCATAATCTATATCTGCTGAAGCAACCCACCCGATCTCTAGTGCTCATACTTCACCTGTTGACAATTGAGGCACCAAGCTACAAACCTAACTATATCCTTGTTAATTCGCCTCGACTAGTAGTGTTGCCTTAAATCCTGGCACATCTTCGTGGCACTCGGACGAATGGAATACTGCAAACTGTAGGCATCCTCTAGAATCATCTCTCGAAGCCCATCGACATTGGGTACACATACATGACCCTGCATCCCAAATACTCCGTCCTTGTCAATGGTCACATCTATCGCATCACCATGCTGAAACTTGTCCTTAAGGACAAGCAAATGAGGGTTATCATATTGTCGCTCCCAGATACATCAAATAAGGAAGACATAGAAACCACACAAGCTAGAACCCGACTAGGCTCCGAAAGATCCAATCTCACAAACTGGCTGGCTAAGGCCCGAACATCTATTATCATAAGCCTCTCGGATGCTAGTAGATATGCCGAACTACCCAAACTCTCCGCATCAAGCACTATATTGGCCTTGACCATGTGATATAAAATAGTGTTGTCATAATCCTTCAATAACTCTAAGCACCTCCTTCGGTGAAAATTTAGATCCTTTTGCTTGAACAAATGCTGCAAGATTTGATGGTCAGTATAAATATCACAAGGCACACTATATAGATAAATCTTCGGGGAATGAATAATGGCAGCTAACTCAAGATTATGGAAAAGATAATTATTCTTATGTATCTTCAATTATCTGGACCCCTAGACAATCACCCTATCGTCTTGCATTAATACAGCTTCAAGACTAACTCACGAGGCATCTCAATAGATAGCATAAGACCCTGAACCTATAGGTAATATCAAAACTGGAGACGTAGTCAAAGCTGTCTTGAGCTTCTGAAAGCTTGCCTCACACCCTTCCGTCCACTGGAACGGAGCACCCTTTTGGGTCACTCTTGTCAGAGGGGCTATAATCAATGAAAACCCTTCCACAAAATGACAATAGTAACCCGCCAAACTAAGGAAACTGTGGATCTCTATAGCTAAGGATAGTCTGGGCAATCTCTGCACTGCCTCTACCTTCTGCGGATCCACCCGAATACCCTCACTCGATACCACGTGGCCTAAGAATGCCGTGGAATCCAACCAAGACTCATATTTTGAAAACTCTGCATATAACTTCTTTTCCCCCAGAGTCTGAACCATTGTCCTCAGGTGCTCCTCATGATCCTCCTGACTACGGGAATATAGCAGGATGTCATCAATATAGATAATGACAAAAAAATCAAGATATGTCCGGAATACACTATGCATCAAATGCATAAAGACTGTTGCAGCATTGATCAGGCCGAATACATAACAAGAAACTCATAGTGATCATACCGATTCTTGAAAATAGTCTCCGGGATATGTGGCTTCCGAATCTTTAACTGATGGTAACCTGAGCGCAAATAAATCTTAGAAAATACTCGTGCACCCTGAACCTTGTCAAACAGATCATCAATGTGAGGCAAAGGATAACGGTTCTTCACTATAACCTTTTTCAACTGGAGATAATCAATACACATATGCATAGAACTATTATTTTTCTTAACAAACAAGATAAGAACACCCCAAGGTGAAACACCGGGCCAAATAAAACCCTTATCAAGAAATTCCTGAAACTAATCCTTCAACTCGAGAGGAGCCATATGATACGGAGGAATAGAAATGAGATATGTGCCTAGATACAAATCAATCATAAATAAATATCTCTATCAGGCAGCATGCCTGGAAGATCAGATGGGAACACATTGGGATAATCCCGTACTACTGAGAAACTGAAGGGGTATGATCACTGACATGTCTCACATAGGCTAAACACGTATCGCACCCTTTCACAACCACTAATCTTTAAGGAATGAAATTACTCTACTGGGAGTGTGATCTAAGGTATCTCTCCAAACATGCTCTACACCTGGCCTAGCCAGCGTCACAGTGTTGGCATAAAAATCAAGAATAGCATAATGGAGCGACAAACAGTCCATGCCCAAGATAACATAGAAATCAACCATGCTGAGTAACAATAGATTGGCTCTGGTCTCAAAACGATGATGAGTAATCAAACACAATCGATAAACGCCATCCACAATATGTGAATCTCCCATCGGAGTAGAAACATAAACATGGGAACTCAAATAATCCCGAGGTACACCCAAATGCGGAGAAAAATAAGAAGATACATAAGAATAAGTGAAGCCTAGATCGAATAGAACATATGCATCTCTATGAAAAACCAGTATAATACTTGTGCTGAAAGAATCGAAGGCAACAACCTCGGTATGGGCAGGAAGGTCATAGTATCTGTCCCGGCCTCCCCCCTCTACAGCGACCTCTACCTCCCGACCTCAACCTCTAGCTGGATGAGCAGGTGGGGTAGCAGCTGGTGCTGTAATCGTAGCCTGAAAACTCTGCGAGGCGCGCTGTGGTTGAGAAGCCTGTGGAGCTGCACCCCTCCCAAGTATAAGGCGATCCCTCACCTTATGGCATGTGTCACCAAACTCAAAACAGGCTATAGGAAGACGTGGTGGTTGTGACTTGTTCGAGCCAGGTCTGCTGGACTGACCTCTGAAAGCACCCAGCGTAGGAAGCGCGCTAGAAACCGGAGGTGCATAATATGGATCCTGAGATCTAGGAAGAGCTGGAGCATTACTGGCTGCTGGAAGAGCTGAATGAACAGGGCGACTCATATAATCCCTACAACGATGACCTAAAGCTAGGGAACGAGCATCAGAATAATGACCCATGTTACACCCTGCAATATTATGTCGATATTACACTTTGCAGTATTAAGTTACGATAGTGCTGCACCCAGCACTATTATATTACAATGGATAATGATATTTATGATAATCAACGAATAAGTGTTATGAATCATAAAGGGGTTCACAGATTGACGAAATTGAGTTTCGTTGGAAATAAACAATTTAAAATAAAATACGGGTCAAGTGATAATACCCGATAATTATAAACTAGTATCATGCAAGGTACTATATGACCACGGTACTGTAATATATAAAGTGTATATGAAGTATTTTGAAAATAAATAAAATTTTAAATAATTTGTGATAATTTTTAAATTATTTGAGTAATTTATTAATTACTGGGTAACAAAACATTACCCAGTTAACTAACAAGCGGACAAAAATTAATCAATTTCACCAAAAGGAACGTGGCAGGTAACTACTTCATAAGAAAATGACTAGGATTCATTTCCTATCAAGTGGATTGTAGATGATCCTTATTGTATTAATGTCTTTAATATTCAAAGACTGCAAAATTCAGAGAGGTGGAAAACGTTAGAATTTCCAAAAAGAAAAAAAAAAACCTTGCAACACATTTCATTTCAACCTTCAGCAAATTCATTCCAAACTTTTCAGTAAGTTCAATTCAAACAAAACGTTGCAGTATTTTTTTTTCTTGCAAGAAATTCCTACAACAAAGAATTGAACGAGATTTTTTAGGATTGTGGCAACGTAAAAATTTTGTGAATTTAAAGGTGTACGGTGAAAATTCTTCCAAGAATATCATAGGAATTTTTCCTTACCCCGAATATATTAAGGCTAAGCCCTTTCTTCATTGTAACATGATCTCATCATTATACGAGTTTGATAACGAGGAATGAAGAAAAATTCTTATCTGAAATTTTACGTATATTTTCCTAATATCGTAAGTGAAAAAGGAGAAATTTCACCTTTACCAAAATATCAATTGTATGCAATTTAACTAATTTTCGTTTAATGTTTCCTGCTGAAGCATTTTGTTGGTCAAAACTCAAAACACTATATTACGATTTCAAATTGTCACATATTAAAATTTCAGTGTCTTCATTGCGCCATCATTTACGTGAACATATCACAAGCTATAGCTACAGAGAATCCATTCGCTCGAAATAGCTTGACACGAAAATAAATGATATATTCTCCTTACCTAGTACTTTATATTCAATTGAGTATTTTATTCTTTCAGTTAAAAGAACAAAGAGTTTATATATACAGTATTAAAGTATTTTTATTACCATCAAACTATAATCGACAGGCATGCCCCTATTAGGCAACCTCTGATCATATGGTAAGTTATATGACGATCACACTATGGCCAAGCGCATATGAGCGAGCCCAGTTGGTCGAGATACAAAGCCTAGTATGGCCGAGCGCTTATGAGTGAGCCTACTACGGCAGAGCAAATATATATGTATACCGAGCCTTATTGGGTCGGACATCTATTTTACTTACTATATTGAGAGAATTGAGTCAGTATCAACACGTAAGCATATCTTCAGATTATCTTTGACTTCCAGCTACTTGCAGTTATTATATTATCAGTTCAGTTTCAGCTTTTAGTATATTGCCTTCATACTCGCTACATTATTTCGTAATGACGTTCCATTGCTGGGGGCGCTGCATTTCTTGCGTGCAGGTCAGACAGACAGACGAGTAGGCCTCTTCAACAAGTGTTGGCTGAGTTCAGCTTGATCGGTAAGCTCCACACCTTTTGGGGTTTCCAGGTCTAGAGCCTTATGTATATGTTGTATATAAACGTATATATGTCAAGAGTAGGTCGGAGGGTCATTCCGACCACAGTATATCCATTAGTGGAGGCTTGTAGACATATCTTATCAGTTGGTGCAGTATGTTGGGCTTTCAGGCCTTGTACATATATATTTGGTTGGTTTGTCAGCTGTAATAAATATGACGGCCTTGTCTGCCAAGTTTTATATTGATATTTAGTCAATATTCCATATCGTCTTGCAATGTGGCCCAAGGCCAAAAGTATGGCATCATATGTTCAAAGTCACTTAGATGCAAGTTGGTTCACAAGAATAGGTAAGGCACTGAGTGCCAGCCTCGCCCCCCATGTTTGGGGAGAGCTAGGGGTGGGAATCGGTCGATTCAGTTCGATTATGAAAATTATCAGTTTAGCATATCGGTTATCCGTTTATAAATTGATAAATCGATAAGAAAACCGAAAAGATATCGATTATCGGGTATCGATTAATCGATTATCGATTATTATCAGTTCACTTATCGGTTTACCCGGTAAGATAAATCAATCTAGAATTAAACAAAAAAAAAGACAACTCACTAAAGTTAAGCAAAAAGGAGAATAATTCACATATAGTATACTAAAGACTTGCGCTAGGAATAACTACTAAGGTCAATGAAGAATGAAAATAAAGCAGTGGAAGAGTGGGGTTGAGAAAGAATATGAAAGAATGAACTTAAGCCCTAGCATTTGAATATACTTAAGGGTAAAGTCATAATTTTATTAACTCTTATTGGGATATCGCTCAACCCATTAACAAAACTGCCAAACCGATGCCCGAACCGACAACCCAATAGTAAAAAATTCTAAACCGTTACTAAATCGTTAACCCAATAACCCGATATTGATAACCTAATAAACAATTAATGGTTCGGGTTATTGGTTTTATATGCCCAGCCCTAGTAAGAGCCTGACTCTCGAGACCTCTTGGCCTCCCTCTCCTCTCTCTCCCTAGTATGCATACCCTCAATTCTCCTAGCAATGCTCACCACCTGCTGATAAGAAATGTCCATCTAAAAATCATGAGCCGTTCTAGATCTAATGATGGGAATAAGGCCCTCATATACCCGTGAACCCTCTTGCGTATAGTAGAAACCAAGGTTGGTGCATGCCTAGCCAAACTGGTGTAACGGACATCATACTATGAAATGGTCATTGCACCCCAGCACAAATGCACAACAAATGCTCAAACAATGTGCGCTATGCATCCCTGAGGCTCTGAGGAACATACTCCCTCAAGAACAGATCTGAAAAGTTAGCCCAAGCAAGTGAAGCAGCCTCATCTGGACTGCCTAACTCATAGGTGTGCCACCACTCATAGGCAGCCCCTTGAAGCTGGAAAGTAGTGAAAGAAACCCCGCTAGATCCTGAGATACTCATGGTATGAAGAATACGGTAACACTCATCAAGAAATCCCAAAGCATCATCCGATGCTAGACTATTGAATACAGTAGGCTTCTACTTCTTGAACTTCTCAAGCCTCAGTTGCTCATCCTCGGAAGTTGTTGTCCTGACCTCGGGCTAAACTGGCATTGCAGGTGGTACATGAATAATCTCGAAAACCTGCTCAACATGCACTTGGTGCTCAAGAGTGCGGGCAGTGGGAGTCTATGGTCCTCCCTCGACCTAGGATGTGGCTGCAGCAAGGAGAAACAAGCCTGCCTAGGCCAAAGTGGTGTACATGCTCATGAACTATGCCAGTATCTCCTGAAAAGCTGAAGTGGTAGTAGTAGTAGGCGTGTCAGGTGCTTATACTCTAGCTAGAACTGTTGGTGGAACCTCGGCGGCAGCTCGCGCAGGTGCTCTAATTTCACCACGTGCGCGTCCTCGACCTCTACCCCGGTTTTAGCACGTGTCCTCACCATCTGTGAGAGAATAGAAGATAGGAGCTTATAATTGTAATGTTAAAATATCGCATGACAAGGAAATCAAATAAAGTGGAATTTTTCATAACAGTTACATAACCTCTCGTAGATAAGTACAGATGTCTTCGTACCAATCAGCGAAACTCTAATAAACTGGCTTGTGATCCGTGACTCCTATGAACCTAGAGCTCTGATACCAACTTGTCACGACCCTAGTTCGCCCTCCATGAACGGTCGTGACAGCACCTAGTCTCTACGACTAGATAACCCTAATTGCGGATTATAACCAAACTTGCAAAAATAATACAATCTAAAAATAGAATAAAACATTTATAGTAACTAAAACTGCCGCTCGACACCATAAATAAACTAGAAAGACAATCTAAAACTACAACCCAAAAACTCATGAATCACAAGCTAAGAAAAAGAAAAATACTGCATAGCTCAAACTCCAGAATTTGTCTAATAAAAATAGAAAGTACATAAGGACTAAATACTAGAATAGGAATAGAAAGGGACTCCTCGATCTTCGGACGCGATAGATGTACCTCAAAGTCTCTATGTAGTTGCCTCCTTCAAGGAAGGTAGGCGTGAGAAGAAGTACCTGGATCTGCACATGGACAACATGCGCAAAAGAGGAATGAGTACACCACATCAGAACCGAGTAAGTGCCAAGCCTAACCTCGATTGGATAGTGACGAGGAAGGTCAGAGCCCTACTAAGTTCAAACATAATATAAAGTTTCAACAATATGAAATAAGCAGTATAAATGAGTACAACGGTGAAATAAAACTTGTTTTATGGGAAACAACAACTATACAAAGACAGAGTAATCACAGAAATAAATACAGCTCAGTACCAATAGTAACAACAAGGATCTCTCAGGATACCATCCTATAGTCCATATTACAACTGTCCAGTGGATCTCCCGGGATACCGTCTCATATTCTAACTATCAACGCACATGTATTTACTAGAATCCCGATCCGTAGTCCCGAAAATGAATACCCACTACTTGGGGAATCTACCTGGTGCATTCTCATAGTTCCATATAACTGTACAGGGGGATCTACCAGGAATCTAACCTATAGTCCCAAAGTAAACAACAAGGGAGAGCTACCGAAATCCCATATCCGTATTTCCAATGTAAATACACAACAAAATCAAGAAGATATTCAGAAATGGAAATCTTATATCAAGCAACAAGTAATTCTAGCCTAACATGCTTCACGTAATGCAATCAAGGCAATTTAAGCAATAGGCAATTTATGTCAACTATACATGCTTTTCTAACTAACAACATGCTAAATTTGCAAGTATAATATAAAATGACAAGAATTTCATTGAAATAACTTAAGGAAAACCGAGTTTTCGACAATTAGCTCAAATACGCACTTGTCACCTCACGTACAAGGTATTTTAGATATCAAACATATCATATGCTAAGGGGATGGTCCCATCCACAAGGTTAGACAAGACACCTACCTCGAACCTACTCAAATCAATTTGAAACCATGCTTTTGCCATAATTATTCAACTCCAAATATCCCAGATCTATTCAATTCAATTATCTATTATAAATATAACTTCTCAAGTAACTGATTCTACGATTTAAATCTAAGCTAATATGCGAAATAAGGTAAAATAACCAAAACATCCCTTGGGCCCACGTCTTAAAATCGGGTAAAATTTATATTTATAGAATCCTCACACTGTCATGAGTTTAACCATATCAAATTATCTCAACCCGATGTGAAATACCCAATTAAATCCCAATCTCTTGGTCTAAGAACATTTCCTCAAATTTCTACAAAAATTCCAAAATTAAAGGATGAATTTAAGTAAAGATTCATGGAATTTAGTCTAACCGAGTAAGAATTACCTACCCAAGTCGCCCAGGTGAAAATCCCTTCAAATATCATGATCACCTGATCTCCCAAGTCCAAAATACGAATTATGGTCTAAACGCTCGATTTTGGGTTCTTAAATTGTCACGACCCAAATCCGGTCGTGATGGCGCCCAACAATCAAGCTAGGCCAGCCAGACCAAACAATTTAATTATCACCAATACCAGTCCCAAATGGACAACCCAAGAAGAATATATGAGTTTAAGAACTCCAATAATAATAATAATGAACAACAGTACTGACACTCCCAAAGATCCGGAGTCATAAGTCTAGAGCCTCTAACAAAACCCAATAGGAATAGAGAGTACTGTATAGAAATACTTAAGTCTGAATACAAAATACAAAATAACAACTGGAAATGAGAGGAGAAGCTAGGTTCTGCGAACGTAGGCAGCTACCTCAGCAACTCGATATGACACTGCAACCGCGGGAAATGCCTGTCTACTGCTCCTGAGTACCTGAGTCTGCACACAAAAGGTGCAGGGAGTAGGGGTGAGTACTAAGTACTCAGTGAGTAACAAATATATATAAGTAGCTGACAGTAAGAAATCCACAACATACCACAATATGAAGCTACACTACAGTCCGAATCTCCTACGAACTAGCAGCAACAATACAATACAGCTACCACAGAGTAATTCAACAAATACGGATGCAATGCAATGCACATAACCGCTACGGCGTGTAGCCCGATCCAATTTAACGTCGACGGCGCTCACTGGGGGTGTGTACAGACTCCGGAGGGGCTCCTACAGCCCAAGCGCAATACTGCTGCGGCGTGCAGCCCGATCCACATATCAACCACTGCGGCGTGCAGCCCGATCCCATGCTCAGTCCACAATAAGCAATTAAGTCACAAAACAATTCATTTTCCTTAATTCCAGTTCTCAATTCATAATTTATGAAAAATACTTTAACTTTATTAAATTTGTAAAAAAAGCCGGTGACTTAGCATTTCAAAAGTGTGATTTCAATTTCCAGGACCTGAGATCAGTGATTTAAGCAATTATAGCTATCACATAAATATTGTCCTCTAAGGACGCTACAGATCGGCACAAGGCCCCAAACAAGGCTTACAACCCACAAATATATCAAATACAGTGTATTTCCAACACTAACAACATATTATTCATTTCCGGGATGGACCAAGTCTTAATCCCCAGTCACAATCAATCCCGCACCTGCCACGATGTGCGAGCCACGCCCTACTAGCGTCATAATGTGCTAAGCCGGGGTTTCGAACCCTCAGGCTACCATATACACAAACTACTTACCTCTAGCCGGTCGTAGACTCGTCCGCGATGCCTTTTCCTTTGAATTTCGCTGCCTCGTGTGTAGAATCTATTCAAATAACAATAATTATATCAAATATGGGTCAAAGAATCATAACCCATTTCAATTTACATAAAATTCACATAAATACACCAAGTTGGTAAAACCCGACCTCGGGCCCACTGCTCAGAAAATTCCGAAATTAGTACCAACGCGACCCTCATCTCGCCACGAGTCCGTGCATATAAAATTTATCGAAATCGGAGTTCAAATGGCCTTCCAAATCCAAAAATCCCGTTTTCAATACTTAGGCCACATTTCATCAAGATTTCTACCCAATTTCATGAAGATTGATGTTAATACTACCATAAAATGATTTTTTTGAGTCAAGAATCTTACCTCCGATGAATACCCGATGACTTCTCAGGTGATTTCCTCGAGTTTTCTTCTCTCTAGGGCTCAAAATTGAGTTTTGGGTTAATGAACCCGTAACCCCTCTGTTCTGTGATTTAATTCTCTGCCAGACCCAATTGCCTTACGCGATCGCGACTCGCCTCATGCGATCGTGATGTTCAAAAATCCAGACTCACGCGATCGCGACTCGCCTCACGCGATCGCGATGTTCAAACATCCGGCTTCACGCGATCGCGTCTCTCTTCCTGCGATCGCGTAACACAAATTTCCCTGGACCCCATTTCTCTTCTACGCGATCGCGATGACCCTCATGCGATCGCGATGGGCAACTGATGACTCTACGCGATCGCATCTGTGCCCCCCTGCGATCGCGTTGCTTCCGCTCTCGACCTTATGCGATCGCGTCCCTTTCTCTGCGATCGCACTGCACAATTTCCGGACCCTATGCGATCGCGATGCCTTTCACGCGATCGCATAGAGTAAATTTCACACCCCCTTCCACTCTTCTATGCGATCGCAGTCATCTATATGCGATCGCATAGAGCAACTACTGACTGCAATTTTCTGCAGAAATTTTCCAAGTTCTAAATGCCCGTTTGATGGTCCGAATCCATCCTGAGGCCCCCGGGACCCCAACGAAAACCACCAACATACTCCAAAACATGATACGGACTTGTTCCAATCACAAAAACACCATCCTAAACATACAAATCACTATTTCTACACGAATTCAAGCCTAAGTTTCTTCAAAACTTTCAAAACTAACATTCAATCCAAAACCCGATCAAACGATGTCCAAATGACCTGAAAATTTGCAGACACATCCAAAATCACATAACGAAGCTACAGAAATTGTCGGAATTCCATTCCGACCCCGGATCAAAATATCACCTACCATCCGGTTTTCGCCAAAATTCAACCTTCGCCAATTCAAGCTTAAAACTACACCGGACCTCCGAATTCAATTCCGATTGTTCTCCTAAGTCATAAATGATCCCCCGGAACTAGTCGAATCATCGAAATCCGGTTCCGAGCACTCTAACTCAATAGTCAACTCTTGGTTGACTTTTCATATTCAAGCTTTCTTCAAACATGCTATTTGTTTCATTTTCAACCCAAATCACTCCTAACTCACCCGATATACTCTAATACTATTATAAAAACATAAGATATGTAAATGCAAGGTAACGGGGTGGTAATTTCCGTAACGACGGGCCGGGTCGTTACATAAATTCTACCCAATGATGTCCTTAATTGTGATCACGTAAGGTCAATCGCGATCGCGAAGAGAAAACATTCACGTGCCTTAGATTACTCTATGAGAGCACAAAAATTCATCTGTGAACACGATGCTATAACTTCTCTAACCTACGCTATCGTTCTTGACTCCACATGACCGCATAGAGAACGATTGACCATCTTCTACCGCCTTATTTCTTCTTCGCGAACGCGGCCTAGCCCACGCGTTTGTGATTTGACACTACCCCAAAGATACACATTTACATCCCTCTTTACGCAAACGCAAAGAGAATAATTCACTCTACCTCGCCTAAGACTTCATGATTGCGATACTCTCCCCACGATCGCGATTAAGAAATGTCTGCAACACCTGAACCTTAAATTTTGCACCTTTCTCACATCTCAAAATGACTCATTGAGCATCTGAAACACACCTGAGTCCACGGGACCTCAACCAAAAGCACCAATATAACCCAAAACGCCATTCAATTTTTTACCGATCTTCAAAATGCTACAAACAACATCAAATTTTGCAAAACACATAAGATTCAAGCTTATGTTTCTAAAAATTTTTGAAGTACGGTTTTGGTCTAAAACCAAACCAAATAACCTCTGAATGATCATAAATTTTGCACACACATCCCAAATGACATTACAGAGCTACTACAACTTCGGAATTTCATTCCAACCCTCAGATAAAATTCTCACTATCCAATCGGAAATTCCAAAATTCAATGTTCGGAATTTCGAGCCTAAATTAGCTACGGACCTCCAAAACAGTATCTAAATATGGTCCTAATCCCAAAATCACCCCTAAGGAGCTAATAGAATTATGAAATTTCAATTCTGAGGCCGTCTTCACATTTTCTGACTACGATCCACTTTCTAACACTAAAGCTCTCATTTAGGGACTATGTGTTCCAAAACTCTCTGAAACTAAAAACCGAATGTCTCAGCAAATCAAAATAGCACAAATTAACTTTGGAAAAATAATTAATAGGGGATTAAGGCGTTAATTCTTAAGATGGCCGGCTGGATCATCACATATAAATAATACAAATTTTCGTACACTTAATTCTTAAAATGGTAGAAAAGATAACCTTCTTTATTTTGCTAAGGAAACAATTCATATCTTTACAATAAAGAAAATCTCATAAACGTTACTCATATTATGTGTATAATTTAAAACTTATTCGAAAGTAGTAATATTTATAACTATATAAAATCAATTTTTTCATATTATTTTTTGTATGAAAATTTTACACTCAAAATACCGTATTATATATATATATATATATATATATATATATATATATATATATATATATATATATATATATATATATTAATATTAAATGCTATCAAGGTTGTTAAACTTACAGGGCATAACAATGGTAAATTCACCTAAAAGTTGACTTGTGGATAAATGATCTTGTAATTGGGTTATTATGGTTCAGATACCCTTGTTAGGTGATTTGGGATTTAGGAGCATGCTCAGAATGTTGAAGGTCCGTGATAGATTTAGGCTTGAATTAGCTAAATTAAAATTTGGCATTATCTAGTCTACAATGGAAATATTGACATATAGTTGAATTGGAATTCTAAAAATTGGACAAGGTTGTCATTTGTGATGTGTTCGCAAAATTTCAGATCATTCGGACAAGGTTTGATAGGTTTTGGCATCATTTGCAGAATTCGATAGTTTAGAAATCCTTAGACTTGAATCCGAGGGTGATTTAATATTTTGATGTTGTTTTGAGTGTTTTGAAGGTTGGAACAAGCTTGAATAGTATTATGTGACTTGTTGGCATATTTGGTTGAGGTCTCGAGGGCCTCGAGTAGGATTGGGGTATTGACGGAAGGTTTGGCTTTAAATAGTTGATGTAGATTTTGCTTCTTCAGTGATCTTCACACGTGCGAATTAGGGACCACAGGTGTGAGGTTGCAAAAACGATAAGGAGACTGCAAATGCAAAATATGGCCATTAGATGCAGATCGCAAATGCGATTTGTTGGGTTCACCTGCGAGATCACATATGTGATTAGGGGGCGCAGATGCGACCTTGGGGACTTAAGTGAAAACTACAGATGCATCTATTTTGACCGTAGAAGCAGCCCGCAGGTGTGTGAATTGGGCTGCAGGTGCGAAAGTGCTGGACCAAATGTATAAAAAGGCAAATTTCAGTCATTCTTTCACCATTTTATTGCAATTTTGGAGCTCCAAGCCGTGAATTCAATGGGGAATCGAGGGGTTTTTCATTTGAGCTTTGTATTTGGTGTTCATGATGATTTTTCCTCTACCTTATCATGAAATTTATGGGGAATGTGAGGTGAAATTGAAGGTTAGAGCTTGAGTTTTGGAGATCTTTGATTGGGGATTTGAAGTCCAATTTTTGTTATTTTTGTATGTATCAACTAGTGAGGGGATGAGTATTTTAGTTTTATTATTTTTATAAGAATTTGAGACATTGTTCTGGGGGTCGGGCTTGGCTCTTGGCCAATTTCAGGATTTTTTGAGTTAAATTGTTTATTTTTGCTTGGACTTTGTTCCTTTAGCGTGCATTGATGATGTGATACTGATTTTGGATATATTTGGAGCACTCGGAGGCCGAGTTGAGAGACAAAGACATCACAGGTTAGTGTTTGGTCTGGTTTGAGGTAAGTAATGATTGTACATATTATCCCGAGGGTTTGAAATCCCAGATTTCACATCGTTTTAGTACTTTGAGGTGACATACATGCTTGATGACGAGCGTGTGGGGCGTCTACCTTTGGGAATTTTGACTTGGTCCGTTCCGTTCGACTATTTAGTGCCTTAGAAAGTATTACAATATTTTATATTGAATGCCATATTTGGGCCACGTGCCAAGTTGTTTAGTCCCTTAGGGACATTTTTACTAATATTCCTCATTGTTTTGCTTTAATATTTATACTCAGTCATGCTATGTTTTACTGATTTCATTATTTAGCCTTATTTACTCCTTTTTAATATTATAAATGATATATTGGGCTGGGCATCCTGTTTTAATGTTAGCCCGAGTGGCTTGAAAGGTTTCTGACCGAGTGAGGTCAAGCACCTATATTGTGAGGATATCATGGGATCGAGCTTCACGCCCCAGCATCTTGTACTTATTTCAGATATACAAGAGGCTCAGGGCTTGATTTTTTATGCCACGAGATGACTTGTTATAGAGCTTGGGCTATAGGATCCCCTCCGGAGTCTGAACACCCTTAGTGAGCTCGGGTACCCAGAGTGAGTGATATGTTGTTTCTCTAGGGTCTGATTCTTATTAATTTTGTGGTGTAGGGGTTGATTACGAGTGATTGTGAGGTAGCATGAGGGGCTAGTTTTGTTGATATTATGCTCGAGGGGAGATTTATGATACATGTCTTGCCTGAGGGGCTGTTTATGACCGTCATCATTTTTACTCTAAACATCATTGATTCTCTATTTAAACTGTTAGAAAGACATTTCCAAAGTTTTTTACTGAACTTGGAGTTTAAATGGGATGAATGATTTCTATACTGTTTGGGAAACATATTGTACTTATTGTAGTGCTATAAAGTGGATTATCTGATTTCTTACTGCTCTGATTTCATTTACTCGTATTACTTACTGAGTTACGATTCTCACATTACTCCATGCACCTTGTGTGCAGATCCAGGAGTTACGGGTCGCGATAGCGAGCGCTGATCATTTTCCCAGTAGGTGTTTCAGAGTCGGAAAGGTAACTGCATGTCATTCGCAACATTACACTTCTCCCTCTTATCTTCCTTAGATTGTTTTTAGCATCATTATTTCCAAACTATGATAGTCTTTATTATACTTAGACAGACCTTAGTAGATGCTCGTGACTTGTGACACCTCAATTTTGGGCTTGTGTTATTTTTCCGCACTTCTTATTTAGATCCATGTTATGAGATATTATCAATTAATAAATTTAAAATGTCTTATATGAAATGCTAGTTTGATTTGGGATTCGTGTTGGCTGGCCTAATCTCTTGATAGGCGCCATCATGACCAGGTCAGTTTTAGGGTCGTGACAAGTTGGTATCAGAGCCTAGGTTAAATAGGTCTCACGAGTCACTAGCTGGTTTAGTATATTCCTGCGGATCGGTAGGGATACGTCCTTACTTATCTTCGAGAGGCTACGAAACCTCTAGGAAAACTTCACATTCTTCAATTCTTGTCGTGCGAATCTGTTGATTCTGGTAACTAAACTTATGTTATTCTATTCTCTCTCAGATTGTGAGGACACGTGCTACTGGTCTGGATGGACGACCACCAGTTGGGGCCACGAGAGGCCGAGGAAGTGGTCGAGATTGTGGTAGGGGCAAGGGTGTAGCCTGCACTGCAGCAAGGGCAGCATATGCAGATCCACCGGCCTCCCAGTTCATGATCATATGGAGTTGCGGACGCTCCTACAGTACCAGCTGAGGCATCGGCTTTGTTGTTATCCTAGACCTCTAGGAGGCCCTATCCCAAATTTTATCAGTGTGCACATGGCTAGCTCAGGCGGTCTCAGTTACTACAGCTGCAACTACTTCTCAGGCCGGGGGAGGCACTCAGACTACCGCCGCTCACACACCTGAGAGGATCATGCGGGTACTTCACACACCGGGGGCACCTCCTTCCAGTTACAGTAACTCAAGACTATGTATCTCATGTTATGATAGAGGACGAGCAACATAGATTGGAGAGGTTTGGTAGACTTTAGCCTCCGTCATTTAGTAGTGGTGAGGGTGAGGATGCACAAGGTATCTTGGATAAATGTTAGAAGATACTTCAGACTGGTGGTATTTTGGAGACTAGTGGGGTCTTATTTACTACTTTCTAGTTCTTCGGGGTTTCACTTAGTTTGTAGGAGGCTTGCAAGAGGCATAGGCCAATTGGAGCATCTCTTGGCAGCAATTCTCCAATCTCTTGTTGGAGAAGTGTAACACCCCATTCATTTGAACTAGGTGTGAATATGTTAAATTGGTATTAATTTGATATTTTATACATATGACATCCTAGAAGGATGATTATTGGTGAAAATAGTAGTTTCAGAATTAAGATGTAGAGTGAGGTGCATAAGTTTCGACAAAATCAACTTAGTTTACAAAATGTTCATCTTTTACCAGTAGTTAGTGAATATTTTTAAGGAATTTGGGAAAACCCAAATGATGAAAGTTATAGTCTTTTGAAATAGCTTTCCAACTATATAATGTGGAGTCCAAACGGATCTCTGTGCAAAACGTTATGTGCATTTTACTAAACAGTATGTAGTATGCACATCCTGAGCACTCCTTGACCGCGATCCCACACCTATGCAGTGTTAGTGCTATTTTGCACCGTCAGGTGCACAACCGGGTCTATAGGTTCTAGGGGCGGACTTAGGGGGTCAATTTAAAGCCCAACTTCATCACCACAGCCTCAACAAATAAAAATCTTCTTTAGAAAGGAGAGCTCTCAAAAATCTATCTTCTTAAGGGTCCCTCCACCATCCAAGGTAAGTTTTAATGGTAATTCTACATTAGTTTAAATTTTCCAATATCTTATTAACATGGGTAAACTTTTCATATCATTAAATATTCAATTTTGACATCATTGTTGAAAGAAGGAACCAAAGAACTCGAATTCAATGGTATTGAACTTCAGAAAGGTAATGTTTTCAACCTCTAATTGATTTTAAAATTGGATTAACGATTATTAACTCTATTTCATGAGATATGAGTTGATGGTTTTGTCACGCCCTGAACATAGGGGCGAGACTGGCACCCGGTGCCATACCTATCTTTGCGTACTAATTTGAGACCAAGGAACTATGAAAATATAATGTCATACTTTGCCCATGAGCCACATTACAAGGCAATTGCGAATACTGACTAAATCTCAATACAAACCTGGGTTGACAAGGCAGTCATAACTACTATAACTAACAAACCAACAAAATGTACATAAAAGACCTACAAGCCTAACGTACTGCATTAGCTGAAAGGATATGTCTACAAACCTCTATTGATGGATATAATGATTGGAACAAGGCCCCAACCTACTCATAACATATATACATATATATAAAGATGTACGTAAAGCTCTAGACCCAGTAACTCCGAAAGGTATGGAGCTTACTGATCAAGCTGAACTCGAGAAAACTTTAATGAGGAGTTCTACCCGTCTGTTTGTCTGTCTAAACCTCCACGCATGAAATTCAGCACCCTAAAAAAGGAACATTATTACAAAATAATGTACCGAGTATGTAAGGCAATATAATGAAAGCAAAAACTGAACTGATAATATAATTACTGAAAGCAACTAAGAGTCAAAGGTAATTTCAAGATATGCTTACCTGCTGATACTAACTCAACTCTCTCAATATAGTAAGTAAAATAATTGTCCGGTATATATATATATATATATATATATATACTGTAGTAGGCTCGCTCATAGGAACAACATATATATATATATATATATATATAGTCAAAGGTAATTTCAAGATATGCTTACCTGCTGATACTAACTCAACTCTCTCAATATAGTAAGTAAAATAATTGTCCGGTATATATATATATATATATATATATATACTGTAGTAGGCTCGCTCATAGGAACAACCATACTAGGCTCCGTATCTCGGCCATGTTGGGCTCGCTCATAGGCGTTCTGCCATAGTAGGCTCGGTATATAACTTACCATATGATCGGAGGTTTCTGAATAGGGTCATGCCCATCGATTATAGCTCGATGGTAATAAAAATACTTTTAAGACTGTATATGTGTAAATTCTCTGCTCACTTGACTGGAAGAAGAATATACTCGATTAGATAAGAAGTCTCAATTAGGAGAATATTGTAACTTATAAAATTAAAAATATATATGTAATTTGCGAGATTAAAAAAATATACATAAACTTCGAGATTTGAATTTTTCTTTATGGCTCGTTAACAAACTCGTGTAATGACAAGATCATGCAAAGTGAAATAAGGTTTTAGCTTTAGTATACCAATTCGTATAATATTCTTAAAAAAAATTGCACCGTACTCTCTTAGAACCGTCAAAATCCCGTCGCTATTTTGCTAAATAGTTCTTATAAATTTGTTCTTATTGAAGAATTCATGTTACATTATCTCATTTTATAAAAATGTCAAATGAATCTTGTTTCTAAACTTTCCATCTGTAAGTGTCTCTTTAAAGACATAAAAAAGTCTTTTACAATTATGCTTTGTAGGTCCCATTTTGCTGACTAAGCCATCCAGTTAAACTTAATCTTGCCATTTTGCAACATAGTTCACGAGTCATTCCTCAAAGATATGGCCTGCCACGCGATGAATATAATACATATCCAAAAGTCACCCACTTAATCAATTCCTTAATCCCCACTAGTAAATAATTAATAACTTATTCACATAATTAAGAATTATCTCAAATAACATAAAATGCTACTCACTTTTAATATACTTTATACATCTTACTATCATGACTATGTGGTACCTTGTATGGCACTAGTCGATAAATACGGGATATTATAGCTTAGACTGTATTTTACCCCAAAATGTTAAATTTTGGTGAAATTTCTTTTTATTATTTGCTAACCCTCTCACTTCCACTAATTTACTTATCACTTGTTTGAGATAGTACAATACTTATAATCTCACAATAATATCATTCCTGAACTTACGTCGATTTACGGAGAAACTTTATCGTACAAAAATGCGGGATATAATATCTTTCTCCCCTTTGGAACATTCGCCCTCGAATGTTAGCCGGTGTATTTATCATTTTCATAACGTATGTCCTCTGAATACTTTAGTTGTTCTCTTTCCATTTAGGCAAATCTTCTGTGCATAATTCTAAAGGTCGGGACATTGTGATGATTTGACCAGTCGTCTCATGAGTTACCGCTCTGTTACTCCCATTTTTGCTTTTTATTGCTTTATCTATCGGTTCTATATGTGATTGGGTTGGTTGGCTCGGATTCGGAGAGCATTTGGTAAGGTTTGAGACACTTAGTCTCTTTTGAGGAAGCTTAAGTTGGAAAAGCTAATTGAATGTTGACTTATGTGTTATAGGGCTCGGACGTGAGTCCAATGGTTCGGATAGCATGGTGAGGTAATTTGGGACTTAGGAGCGTTATCGGAGTGTGTTTCATAGGTTCGAAGTATTTAGGTTTGAATTGACGAAATTGGATTTTTGGCAATTTTCTGTTGGTAGGTGAGATTTTGATATAGGGATCGGAATGAAATTTCGAGAGTTGCAATAGTTTCGTGGTGTCATTGTGAAAAAATTCAGGTCATTCAAGCGTGGTTTGGTTGGGTTTTTATTAAGAGCGTAATTCAGAAGATTTTTGGAAATTTAAACTTGAATCTGATAAGTTTTGGTCAATTCGATATTGTTTGATGTGTTTTGAAGATTGGTATAAGTTTGAATAAGGTTATAGGTTATGTGTGGGATTTTTGTTGAGGTCATTGGGGCTCCGGGTGATTTCGGATGGTTGACGGAGAGTTTGGAATATTTGAAGAAGCTGTAGATTTTCTGCTTCTGGTATTTCTACACCTGCAGATTAGGGACTGCACGTGCCACACTGCAGATGCGAGGGAGTAGGCCGCATAAGCGGAAGAAGGTGAGGGAAAAGCATAAATCGCATAGGTATTTGGTTAACTGCACCTGCGATAGCGCAGGTGCGGCTGGTGCATCGCAGATGTGGTAAGCTGGAGGATAAGTGAAAACCGCAGAAGCAGCTCTTAGACCGCAAAAGCAGTCCCGCATATGCGGTTAATTGACCGTATATGCAAAATTGCCTTGGTAATAATGTATATATTTTGTCCTTCATAATTTTCAGAGGGTTTCACCATTTTTAAACAAGCGTTCTGGTGTTTTGAGCAATTTTGAAGAGAAAATTCAAGGAGGATTCATTGCGGTAAGGATTTTGGACATAAAACTCATTCATATAGTATTATTTCATGGATTAGAACTGTAATTAATAGAATTTAAGGGTTTAAATTGGGAAAACTAGGGCTTGGTATTAGAGATCTTGACTTGAGGATTAGACGGACCTTTTGTGGTCGAATTTTGGTACTTTTGATATGTATTAACTCGTGGACAGATAAGGAATCCCCCGATGTGAACTTTATCGAATACTAATATGTGGGACTGTGGGTCAGGTTTTAATAATTTTTGGATTAATATTGTAAATTGATTATTTTAGCTTGGGCTTTATTCTCTTAGAATAGTTTGACGCCTTGATTCTAATTTTAGATAGATTCGATGCGAGTAGAGGCCTATTGATGAGTGGTGATTTTACCACTCATTTTAGCCTCTTTTGCTTAGCTTTTTATACCTTTTACGTATGAAATGAGGTTGCTTATGGTGGTTATTGCTAGATTTTCAGGTAAATGATGCTAGTAGGTGATTTGGGTTGAAGTGACAAGGAATTGAGCTAAAAAGAGAGGAAACATTGCAAAACTGCCAGGCATTTCGCTTCTGCGGATGTTTGATCGCAGAAGCGATGTCGCCTCTGCGGGATTTTGGTCGCTTTTGCGAATTGTCGAAGGATCAGCCAATTCCGCTTCTGTGGAGATGAAGACGCAGAAGCGTGACCGCTTCTGCGATAGCAAGGTCGCCCCTGCGTACATATCTTGGGAAGCATTCCGCTTCTGCGGTTCCTGTGGCGCTTCAGCGATGTCGCTTCAGCGGCTATTGTTCCGCTTCTGCGATATGTTGATTGAAGGCACTTTGTCGCTTCTGTGGTTAAATTCCGCTTAAGCGGAGCCGCACCTGCGAGGTGTTTTCCGCAGGTGCGAAAACTGTGCATCAGACCTGGACAGAACGGGCATTTCACAAGTTTTTACCCCAAATCAATGATATACACATCCAAACAGATACGGAAGGCATCTCTCTTAATCTCTCAGCATCTCTCATTATCTTTTGCATGTTTTTACTCTTTGGCTTAGAGAGTACAAGTTTGGAGGCTAGGGTTTTGCACACACACTTGGGTCTTGAAGATTAAAGCTTGTGGTTAAGGATTTCTTAACCATTTATGTTTATTTCTTCATTTCCTTGCTTTGTATTGTATATCTAAGTGTGTAGTATTTATTTCCAACACTTGAATCTTGTTTATGGGAATATTCATATTTAAAGTGTGGATTAAATACCTTGTTGTGCTTATGTATTGAATGATTTTTATATATTTATGAAGTGAGTTATTGTTACTTTAATTATTCTTGTTCTTTAATGTTTCCAAAGGGATTAGCTAACCCTAGGACTCGCCCATTAACTCCGAATTAATCTTGGGAAAGGTAATTTGGGGTTGGGAAAGATTAATTAACAAGAACTTGATGCATTGACCCTTACTTTATAGATTCGACCTAGGGATAGGATTTAACTACTTGTAGCCTATTGGGTGAGATTAATCTTCTAATTGTGATTAGGGATAATTCAATTAGGAAGTCTTGTTAATCTTTGGAAGAAGCTAATTAAGAATTATTATCCGTGGATAATTAACATAAACTCGCTCATATTTGTAAAATCATGAAATACATTGGATCGTTACTTGAGTATAATTCCCGATGCATTCATACTTGTAGCCATTGATCATTTTATTTGCTTTCTAGGTTAGTTTACATTTTTGGCATTTAGATATAAACATTTTCCAAAACCCAAAATCTTATGTGTTTGGCTTAGCGTGACTAGCGATAATTTTCTTGCATTCCTAATCGCCTACATATTGTTCTCTGTGGGATTCGACCCCGACTCATAGTTGGGTAATATATTGCATACGACCGTGTCTATTACTTTTTAGCGTTGGAATTGGATGTCACCAAAAATAGCGCCGTTGCCGGGGAACAATTTGGCATAATTTAGGTTGTTTGAGAAGTAAGTGAAAGTGCTTTGGTCCTAACTTGTGAATATTTGTGTAATTATTTTTCTTACATTGGGTCTATTTTTAGTGTTTGTTTCTTGTTTATTTTCTTAATTTTGAAAAATGGCATCATATAATGAAAATTGGTCGGATGGTAGTTGTTCATATTTTGATGATCCTTGTCCTTATTGTGGAGGACCACACTCATGGCAAGATTGCTTACATTCTCCCGTGGGTGGATTGTGCGCACAATTCCAAACCCATAAGTGGAGTATTTGTGATAAGTGTGGCTTCCAAAATGGTCATTGGGATGATTGTGCTTATTTGTTATTCCTTTCCCCAAGCCCCTACTATGATGGTTCTATTTGTTTTGATGAGAATTATAGGGTTATGGAGGTGGAAGAATTTGAGCATGGTCAAAATGGAGAGTTCAAGCACATGATGGAGTGTTTACTTGAAGAAGGAAACAAGGAAGAAAATGCCTTGGAACATCTTTTTGAGGCTAGTCTCCAAAATGATTTAGCACTTGAAAGGTTACACTCACAAATGGATGAAATGATCAATGCCTCGGAAGTAAATGAAAACCAATAATCCTTCTTGGACGTTGAAAATGAAAATCCTTCCTTGGCAATTGATCAAAACCAAGAAGAATTCTCAAATGCCCAAAATGAGAGAATAATGCTCTTGTTGGAGACCATTCTTGAAAATGAGAAGAAGCGCAACATTGCACTCGAGGACTTGAAACAACGCATAAGTTACAATGGTGAACACATCCGTACTTTGGAGGATCAAATGCAAATTTTGGTTGAGGCTCACTATGCCCAACAAATTTCGTGTGCGGATGAAAGCCAAGAAGAGTCCAACTCCGAGGAAGAGAGTGAGATTTACTTTGAGGAGTCAAGAATTGAACATTCGCCAACCAACTCAATGAGTGTTGTTGATGCCGGCAAAAATATAGAATTGGAGTCAACCGGTGTAAATGCTAATGTGGTTGATGCTGACCCTAATCCGGGGGAAAAAGAGGATGTCAATATAGAAGAATTGCAAGGTGAAGGGTTAAAGTCACATTCCAAGCATTTTTCAACATTGGAATTGTGTGGTGACACGGGAGTTGAAACACATGAATCAATGAAGGAGTGCGAGGAAGAACAACTTTGGCCATACATTTTACAGTTTGAGGAAGCAAGAAATCAAAACGACATTCCTCACTTGAAAGCAAAGAAGTGCAAAATGAAAATTTTAAGCATTGGCTCGAACACCCAATTACCACCCCCATCGCTCGTGGTCACAAGCTTGATTCCAAGCTAGGGGCCCAATTCATATCATCCAAGTGGACAGAAAAGTGGTAATGTTGTATGCGGCGTGCCACAACGTTAAATGTGGCTCTTGGTGGGAGGCAACCCATCGTTTTACAAAATTTTTGTTATTTTTGAAGTTTTCTTTTTAGAATAGCTTAGAATATTATGTTGAACTAATCTGCCAAGTTTCAGATTTTTTGGAGTTGATTTGAGCAGGCCGGGATGACCCGGAAAGGCCAAACCAGTAGTTGAAGAAAACTGGCAACAAAACTCTGCTAAAATCGCCTTTGCGAGAAAAAGAACGCATTTGCGGTCCCGCAGAAGCATCTTTTGAATCGCAGAAGCAGAACAGTCGCAAAAGCATCCCCACTTACGCATCCGCGAGAATGCAGAAGCGGTCTGATCAATCGCAAAAGCGGCCCAGATCGCAGAAACGGCCCATAACCCGCTTAAGCGGTTGCGCAGGAGCGGGAATTTTTCGCAAAAGCGAAAGTCGTCCAGGTTTTTAGTTTCAAAACAGAGAGAAATGGGTATTTTGTTTAAACACATCACTAAAACCGTCCCCCCTGCCCTAACTCCCCAAAATTTCAAATTTCTTAGCAACGGGTTCAAGAACATCTCGTGTAGTCTCCTTCTCTTCTGCAAACTTCAGGTAATCTCTTCCCATTCCTCATATTCCCCATGTGATTTCCATATCCAACATTGTTTGCAGGTAATATTTCTTGATTTTTCTTTTTTCATCTTTTGCTTTTTGAATTCTTGTTGTTTTAGGAAGTGCGGAATTGGTTGAGTGTAGGTAGTGTGTGCTGGTAATGTGAACAAATTGTGGGAAGTCTGAGTACCAAAATGTTGTTCAAAGAGAGGTCCAATTAAATTGCCCGCAAGATGCTTGTCACATTGTTTCAAAGAAATATTGTGGCTTTACATCACAAATGGGACTTAATTGAATGATAAACCTTTTACTGCACTAATACAAGCCAAAAATTGGTTTGGAAATCGAAAAAAGAAGCAAAATTTTTTGATAAAAGTGCTGGGCAGTGAAGAAGATGACGAAGACCGCAGAAGCGGACTTTCTTCGTAGAAGCGAAATCGCTTCTACGGAAGAAGTCACGCATAAGCTAGTCCCACTGCAGAAGCGAAAATTTTCTCGCAGAAACGGCTCCGCCTTTGCGGCTCTTTTTTCGCATAAGCAAAAACTGGAAATTTTTGCAAATTCCAGTAGCTCTGCAACTGTTGCTTCACGGGCCCGTTCGATCCAAACTTTTAGCTAAATTGCAGTGTTTTGAAGTTCTTAATATGGTTCAACTGCCCAATTGACATTGTGTTGAATTTTTGTAGGTGATTTATTTGAAAATGGACGCAAACACAAGCGGACAACGGAGAGAAATCGAAGAAGAGATCGATGAGCCATATGATGATACACGTTTCATGTCCGCTGAGTGTGAGCGACGATATTTGGACGACCTCGTCCACAAGAACATTATCCTTGAAAAAGGAATTCATGAAGAGAAGTTGGCAAAAAAGCTTCCAGACTTCTATGCTCGACTGGAATTATTGGGATGGTCCTGCTTCATCACCACTCCTTGCAAAGCCAATGAGGAGTGGGTCCGTGAATTCTATGCTAACCTCAGGCGGGCAAATTTTGATAGCCCACAAATAGTCATCCGGGGGAAGTTAGTGAGGTTTGGAATTGAACAAATCAATGATACTCTGGGAATTCCCAACTTTCCGATGGACCAGGTACGGGAAAAGGATACTTGTGAAAATGGAGCATGGATCTTCTCCATGCTCTTTCCACCGCAGCTGAGAGAAAAATGGGGAACCAGAAGAAAAGGGTTCAAATCTACCGACTTCACAGCTGAGGCTAAAATGTGGCTATACATTCTCAACAACAGAGTCTCTCCTTGTGGCAATATGACCGATGTTTCCTACACCCGGGCACTGATCATAGCATGCATTTTAGATGGTACACCAGTGAATGTAGGATACTACATTCTGCAGGAGATGAGACAGTACTTGAGAGAGTACTCGAGCAACAAGGATGCAGGCCTGCTATTCCCCTCTCTTATCACACAGCTGTGCACCAGGGCAGAGGTTGATGTCCGTAGCATCGATCGGTGGCTACCAGCGGACAAACCTTTTCATCCATTGAGAGTGACAGGAGAGGGGAGTGTGATTAAACGCAAGAAGCGGAAAATGACCTTCACAGCCGCCGGTTTAGAGTCTTCTTCACAGGCAGCTGCTCAGGGGCCATTTATGATTCTTAACTCCAAGCTTCAGACAATTAAGGAGTTAGTATCACAGCTTCCTAGTAGGCCATCCTCCTCATAGCCTAGGCCCTCTTACTTATCCATGGAAGACATGCAGAGTTACTTGGATGCTCAGACACTCCAAAATGATAACATGAAGAAGATGGCAGCGTTAGTGACTAAACTGGAGGGAGCATACAGAACTCTGGCTAAGGCCCATGCCACCCTTCAGTCCGACTTTGAGGAAGAGAAGAAAAAGAACAAGAAGAAGGGCAAGCTGATGATCAAGATGTGGAGAGGCATCAAGGCAATCTTCAAATGGGGAAACCCAGATAAGAAGATCCCAGTAGCAACCAAGGATGACAGTGAGGAGTACTCTTTCATGACAGAGTCTGCTGGAGATGATGGCGATGATTGCGATGATGATGAGGAGGAGGAGGAGACCGATGATGAGGGAGCCACGAGCTCAGCTCAGCAGTGATCAGCTTTCCTCCCGCAGTTTGCTAGTCTGATGCAGTTCTCAGGGAGACCCTCAAACTTTCTATGCTTTACATTTGATATTGTGCAGTGAGGACACTGCAATATTCTAGTTGGGGGTGGGTTTTGTAGCTTGTGACTATGTTGTGTAGCTTTTGACTTTGATGTTCTATACCCTGTGTGCCCTTGCCGGGCTTGGTTTGATTAGTCGTATTTGTGTTAGTATTGTGCTTTTCTTATTTATTTTTCTTTTTTTGTATCCTGTAGAGTAGTTTATTTTCTTTTATTACTCCTTGGGTTTTCTTCATGCTACGGTTCTTTCCCAAGGAACACTTTAGTGAACCGGGTGACTTTTCCCTATGAGAGATAGTGTGACAACCTTCTTAAGGGAATTAGCCTTGTTTTGTTAGGATGAGGCTTTTGAATTATTTGATACTAATAAAAATTATCCTCTTGTATGTAAATTATGAATTAAGAATACCCCTCCAAAAATCTAATTTAAACTAAAAACAAGTAAGTTGCATGGTGTAAAACAATTTTCGTGATAAAGTTTTGGCTCATTTAGTGACTCTTAGCTCACTAGTTTGATAGAATTGATCTGTCTTCATTAATTCATGTGCCATGTGTGTTAGAGAGTGTTGAAATAAATCATGTGTTTACTTCAATCATCTAGAACTTGCCCGGTTGGTTTTTCAATGCTAATGATAGTATATTTGGTTGGAGGAATGATCTTAGGTATTTTTTGTTTTAATTTTAAACACCTCTTTAGCCTTTCAAGCATACCGTTGTGTAAATAATATCACTAGTACCCCTCGTTGAGCCTTTAAACCTTTCTTTGGCCAACTCATTATAAACCTTTCCCTCCCTTTTTTGAACCCGTCCCTCCTTGAACATTGAAAATGAGGCTAAAAGCCTAAGTTGGGGGTGGTGTCAAGTGGAGATAGGCAAGGTTATGCATTGAGTCTAAGACCACAAGCCTCAAAGTGTTTATTAAAGAATTCAAGCTCCAAAAGAAAAATGAAAAAGTTAGTCCTTATATATATGTGTAAATATGTACATTGTGGAGCCTTGAATAAAATTGGGAGAGGTGTGTAAGGTGGTTCTCTATTGGGAACTAGGTGCCAATGAGGCTATGTGAGTTAAAGAGAATCAAAGTGCAAAAGGATGAAACTTGTGAGTAGTGTTCAAGGAGGATGAAGTCACATGTACCCAAATGCTTATCCAACCTTCCCTAAACCTACATTTCAAGCTAAAAAAGTCCTTATGGGACCTCCAACTAATCATTCTTGAATATGCGTTGAATTAAAATAAGGGCAAGCTTATGGTATGAGGTGTTGTAACACTTGAAGTTTCTTTGTGAGAGCGAGTGTTTTCGAAAACTTTGTCCCTTGTGTTGTGTCGTAAATATATTGTTCTTTGTTGGGACTTTCTTTCTTGTGAGGACGCATGAATTAGAAAAGATCGGTGAAATTGAGTAAAGTGAGCAATCATAGTGAACTAGTGCCTTAGAGTCACTCATTGAGGCTTATTTTTGTCACTTGATTGTTTTGGAACTTCCTTGCACATTGTTGAAGTTGATTTTCTTTAGGAGGGAGTTATTCAGAAAAGATATACATACTTGAGCATAATTGTTAGTATCAACCAAATCCATAAGTATGGTGTTTGAATGGGATAAGTTGGGGATAATGTGATATGTTCATAATCGTAATGCCACTTGTATTGTAAATGGTGAATCCTCATTAAAGTTATGGTTTTGATTTGCTTGAGGACAAGCAAAAACTTTAAGTTGGGGGTGTTGATGAGTGGTGATTTTACCACTCATTTTAGCCTCTTTTGCTTAGCTTTTTATGCCTTTTAAGTATGAAATGAGGTTGCTTATGGTGGTTATTGCTAGATTTTCAGGTAAATGATGCTAGTAGGTGATTTGGGTTGAAGTGACAAGGAATTGAGCTAAAAAGAGAGGAAACATTGTAAAACTGCCAGGCATTTCACTTCTGCGGATGTTTGATCGCAGAAGCGATGTCGCCTCTGCGGGATTTTGGTCGCTTTTGTGAATTGTTGAAGGATCAGCCAATTCCGCTTCTACGGAGATGAAGACGCAGAAGCGTGACAGCTTCTGCGATAGCAAGGTCGCCCCTGCGAACATATCTTGGGGAGAATTCCGCTTCTACGGTTCCTGTGGCGCTTCAGCGATGTCGCTTCAGCGACTATTGTTTCGCTTCTGCGATATGTTGATTGAAGGCACTTTGTTGCTTCTGCGGTTAAATTTCGCTTAAGCGGAGCCGCACCTGCGAGGTATTTTTCGCAGGTGCGAAAACTGTGCATCAGACCTGGACAGAACGGGCATTTCACAAGTTTTTACCCCAAATCAATGATATACTCGTCCAAACAGATACGGGAGGCATCTCTCCTAATCTCTCATCATCTCTCATTATCTTTTGCATCTTTTTACTCTTTGGCTTAGAGAGAACAAGTTTGGAGGCTAGGGTTTTGCACACACACTTGGGTCTTGAAGATTAAAGCTTGTGGTTAAGGATTTCTTACCCATTTATGTTTATTTCTTCATTTCCTTGCTTTGTATTGTATATCTAAGTGTGTAGTATTTATTTCCAACACTTGAATCTTGTTTATGGGAATATTCATATTTAAAGTGTGGATTAAATACCTTGTTGTGCTTATGTATTGAATGATTTTTATATATTTATGAAGTGAGTTATTGTTACTTCAATTATTCTTGTTCTTTAATGTTTCCAAAGGGATTAGCTAACCATAGGACTCGCCCATTAACTCCTAATTAATCTTGGGAAAGGTAATTTGGGGTTGGAAAAGATTAATTAACAAGAATTTGAGGCGTTGACCCTCACTTTATAGATTCGGCCTAGGGATATGATTGAACTACTTGTAGCCTATCGGGTGAGCTTAATCTTCTAATTGTGATTAGGGATAATTCAATTAGGAAGTCTTGTTAGTCTTCGGAAGAAGCTAATTAAGAATTATTATCCGTGGCTAATTAACATAAACTCGCTCATATTTGTAAAATCATGAAATACATTAGATCGTTACTTGGGTATAATTCCCGATGCATTCATACTTGTAGCCATTGATCATTTTATTTGCTTTCTAGGTTAGTTTACATTTTTGCATTTAGATATAAACATTTTCCAAAACCCAAAATTTTAAGTGTTTGGCTTAGCGCGACTAGCGATAATTTTCTAGCATTCCTAATCGCCTACATATTGTTCTTTGTGGGATTCGACCCCGACTCATACTTGGGTAAATATATTGCGTACGACCGTGTCTATTGCTTTTTAGCGTTGGAATTGGACGTCACCACCTATTCGAGGGGCAATGGCATTGTAGGCAAGAGTTTTGACCAGATTGAGGTGAGTAATAACTGTAAATAATGTCTTGAGGGTATGAAACCCCAAATTCGCACATCTTTGTGCTATATTAAGGTAACACACGCGCTTTATGAGAGACGCGGGGTCGTACACTGTTGGGGGTTGTGTCTCAGTCCATCCTGAATGATTATTTTACTGCGTGTTTAACTGAAATCTATTTGCTATCATTATGGTTTGGGTTGAATGCTATATTTTTGCCTCGTGCCATCTATTTGAATCCTCCGGGGATTTTTATTGATATTTTCTCACTGTTTTGACACTATACTTGAACTCAGTCATATTACATTCCATTGTTTTCATACTCAACCATGTTTACTCTATTTTAACACTTAAATTATTTTTCAAAGGATAATTGGGCTGAGAATCATGTTTTACTATTGCTCGAGTGGCTTGTGAGGATTTTGAATGAGTAACATCGATGACCTACGTTATGAGGTGTTTACCATGAAAATGGAAAATACCAATTAAATTTGTAAATGAGATTCTAACAGTATGTGATCTATGTTTATGCTAGTTTTTAGAGTAGATAGTGCTAAGAATATAAAGTTTGACGATAAAATATAAGCTAAAATGGGGCAGTAATGAAGCCGAGAAGTTTGCTGCCTTAGCTCCGGACTAGTCGATGGAGGACCATGAGGTTGATACCTTAGCTCGATCTAGAGCTAATGGGGTAATAGAGAATTGTGCAACAATTAAAATATTATCAAGCAAGGCTCTTTATTGCCAATACCAAGCAATAATGAAGAACAAGTAAGAAATTAATAAATGCTAAAGTGGCCTGGAGCGATTAAGTTAGAAAGAGAGAGAGATATTATTAATGTTGTGTAGAGTAATTGGAGCCCTTCCTTTCAGAGTGTTAACAACTTCCCTTTTAAAAGAGCGGGGTCCCAAACATAATACAAGATACATTGAGTGATAAAGGAAATGTGATGGGACAACTAACTAGATTTATGACAAATGCGTAGGCCGATGTTGAGCTGCTCAAATAGACTTAATCGACCCTGGATGCATTCTTGGGGAGATTCCTGCGTTTGTCGAGGTTTCGGTCGATTTTTTACTTGGATGGGTATCAATCGGTCTTGAGGGAAGTGACCGGCTCGAGGTCCCGGGCTTCCGAGGTGGCCTTCTAAAGAAATTGGTCAATGAGAAATCAGACCTATAATTTTACCGTGCACAGATAGTCTTGGTATTTCTTATAGGGAAGCGATAAGAAATGATTTTGACACCCCACTTTTTGGGCTACCATATTGACGTCGTGCTGGTGGCGCAAGCCCTTTTACAAGTGGTGAGGAATTTTACCCTTTCACTTCTTTAGGATTATCCAAAGTGTCGAGACTCCTCGTTCTTTGGATTTATATGGCCTCAAGATCTTACGTCATGTGTGCCCTGGCCCAACACTCGATCCTTCTTTGCTTGGGAAAAGTTGTGTTGTGATGTTATTATTGTTATTGTTGTTTCCGTTGGCTCAGAGAGATGAAGTATGGGATCGATTTCCTCCGACCCGGGGAGATACTTGCATTAGGCAATTGTTGCTCAAGAGGGGGCTCAGATTATACACTGCTGCTTATCCTCCTTCCTCAGCTTGGCAATTTACACCCCTTTTAATTCCTTGGGGGTATGTTGATAGTCTCTACTAGCCGTTGCCTCCCAGGCTGAGGTAATATTGGCGGAGTTCGTACTAGCCAATTTTTTGACCCAACCACTTCTTGTCTTCTTCCGACCTCTTCTTCATTATTTTTCTCTTCTTGATTGCCTTCCTTTTCTATATCCTTTCTTTTGAATATTCCATTTTGGGAGGATCGGGACGAGGTCCCTAAGGGGATTGGACTTGGAAGATATTGTCTTTGAGGTCATACGCCTGGGGAGATAATGCCAGAGATGTCGCATTTTGCGAAAAGACTAGATTCTTAAGCTCTTATGGTATGCATATCCTTTTAGGATTTTCTAATTATATGTTAAGACCCCCCCAGGGTCGTTGTAAGTGAACATTGTATAAATACAAAGATATTTCCTTGATTCCTGCCTTTGATACTTGTTGTGTTTCTTTATGATTGCGGCAACTTTGAATGCACTATCCTGTTTTGTTGTCTATAATACTGAACTCAGATGCGAGTATTCCTTCCAGCCTTCAGTTGATGGAAATGGCTTCACACGGGGCGTTTCATGGTTCCTTTGACTAAACCTGAATAAGGCTAATAAATTCGAGCCGCCGAGACCCTCATTTCATGTGGAAACGCGGATAATGTTTTTAAGCTTCATAATAACCTTCGAGAAGGAATTTTATCGGGGTCCCGTGGATGGGGGATGCTGGTGATTTCATTAAAGTAGCCCCTGAACGGAGGCTTGCTTGTGCTCGGACCATCCTGGACAGCAAACCGGGCTACATGTGTCATTCAAAGACACTTATTTTTTCATATAATGGTTTACCGTAGTGGAGATCTTACAAATTGTGTGCGAATCTTGTGTTGGTGAAGGCATGTTTGGCTCTCTGGAGTGCCCTCTTACTATGACAGAGGTCATCAAAGTTAAGTATTGCCTCGAGGCTGGATGTGGTGACTATGGGTTGGCATCTATGGCCGTCTTCGAATCGTCGCAGTTCTTCCAAAGTATGGCATAAGGCTATTTTTGCCCTTGCAGTGGTTACCCTGTCTCGTGCAACGTCCATTTTCCATTCCATGTTTCTTGTATCAACATGTCTGTACGTCTCTCCGCCTTTAAATCTTGGAACTTATTTTTGGCTCGATCGCTAAGGAATTCTCGAACATGTCCTATGTTAAGCAGCCGAGCTACCTCTTCTCGTAGTTGATGATAATCCTCGGCCCTGTGGCTGTGCCTGTTATGAAACTCACATACTAAGTTGTAATTCCTGTGCGAAGGATCTGTTTATATCGGTTTGGGCCATTTGGCGTCTCTGATCTTACTGATAGCGAACACGATGTCTGACGCATCGATGTTGAAGTTGTATTCTGACATGTGGGGTGTACCCGTTGGAAATAGGTTTTGATCGGACCTTGTTCTCTTGACGAGCCCTCGAGGTTTCTATCCTCGATCCACCCCCCAATCATCGCGGGGTAGGTTGTGCCTCGGGATGTTCCTTATATCCACGAGGTATGGGTGATACCATTCTTTATTTGACTCCCGATCCTTTGCCAGGAGCCTGTTTGGATATACCAAGCTTAAAGGGGTTCCAACTGGTCATCCTTGGCTCTGATATTTGATTGGTACCAGTTGTGGACGTCCGACTAGGTCACGGTCGAATACTCAATCGGGTATTGTTTAAGCTATTTTGAAGCCACAGAGCTTCATTCATTTAAACTTTGGGTGAAGGCCTGTACTACCCAATCGTCAGAGACTGGTGGTTTCGTTCCATCTGAAAGCGGGACAAGATATCATGCAACATCTCATTCACTCTTTGCTTTATTTTGAAAAAGTCAGACTTTGTTGTTGCTACCTTGATGGCTCTGGCATGTTCCTTCACGAAGGATTATGCTTGTATAGTGAATGAATTTATGGAATTGGGAGCCAAGTTGTGGTACCACATCATGGCCCCCCTTCAAGAGTATTTCACTAATTTTTTTCAGCAGTACGGACTCGATCTCTTCATTCTTTATATCGTTGTCTTTTACTGTGCATGTGTAGGCAGTAACGTGTTTATTAGTGTCCGTGGTGTCGTTGTACTTAGGGAGTTCTGGCGTTATGAACTTCTTTGGAATGTGTTTTGGGGTTGCTTCCTCGGGGAACGACCTTTGTGTAAGTTCTTTGAATCCGTACCCTTAAGGGGGGGGGGGTGCACTTGGGATCTGATCGACCCTAGAGTTGTAGGTCTTGACTTTCTTACCATTGGCTGCTATCATTTTCTCACCAATTTCGATCCTTTTGGTGAAGTCCTCTAGTATTTTACTATGGCAAGGTCGGCTACCGATTAGTTATTGCTTGATATCTCGGGTACTTGATCGGTAGGGGGAGCTGTTTCCGGCGCTGCTATGCTAGGGTCCTCAGATGGAATTGTAACTAAGTAATGGCCAACTATTGTACCTACAACATTTCAAAAATATCATGAAGACTAAATTTGTGTTCTTCCCGGGCCAGGGATTTTTGGGCTTCTTGTCGGTCGCTATGCCATATGATTATATCGGTGTGTGAGGTTTCGCCGACCTGTTGCACATCCTGTGAATCCGCGTCCGCTAGAATTGGTTTGAGCATGTTATCGAGATTCTATGGTTGCATTTCAGCAGCTCGAACAGCCACGTCATTTTCCCTATAGTTTTTGAGGTTGTCATTCTTGACTCTTTTTAGTGAGCCAAACATTTCGACCCGAAATCAAGAGATCTTGGACAAGAAAAAGTGTGAAAGATAACTTGCATTTTCATAATGAAACCAGCAAGAAAATTATCACTACTATTTTTAGCCCCTCGGTGGGCACCAAACTATTTACCGTGAAAATGTTATCAACAATTAAATTTATAAATGGGATTCTAAAAATAAATGATCTATTTTTATGCTAGGCCTTAGAGCATACGGTGATAAGGATATGAAGTTTAATGATAAAATATAAGCTAAAACGAGTCAATAATCCGACTAAGAGGCTTGCTGCCCAGGCTCTGGACTATTTGATGGAGGATCTCGAGGTCGATACCTTTGTTTGATCTCGAGCTATTGGTGGTAGTTGGGAATGGGGCAACAATTAAAATATGATCAACCAAGGATCTTTATGGCCAATACCAAACAATAAATGAAGAACAAGTAAGAAAGTAATAAATGCGAGTAAATTACAGAGAGAGATATTATTGATGTTGTGTAGAGTAATTGGAGCTCTGCCTTTCATAATGTTAACGACTCCCCTATTAAAAGAGTGGGAGCCCAAACTTAGTATAAGATAAGTTGAGAGATAAAGAAAATGGGATATCACAGCTAACTAGCATTTTGACGTATGCGTGGGCCGATGTTAAGCTGCTCAAATCAACTTAATCGACCCTAGATGCATTCTTCGGGAGCTTCCTGTGTTCGTCGAGGTTTTGTCCGATGTTATCCTTGGCTGGCTATCAATAGATCTTGGGGGAAGTGACTGGATCAAGGTCTCGGGCCTCCGGGGTGACCTTTAGAAGCAATTTGTCAATGAGAAATAGGCCATCCGATTAACCGTGCGCATAAGGAAACATCGAATTATGAGAATGAGGCCGAGGGATTGAGATATGTATTCCATAAGATGGTTTGTTTATATGAGGCCGTGAGCCTTGGGATGACGCCACGAGATGGCTTGATATTGCGCTTGGGCCATAGGGGGTCCCTCTAGGAGTCTGCACATCCCAGTGAGCGTGGTACCCATTGTGATGTGAGATATAGCCCAATGGTCTGGTATTGTTATAAGATATTGACCAGGGGCGGATTTGTTGACATTGTGCCTAAGAGGCGAACCTTTATGTGTTTATCTTCCTTGTCTTATTTCTGTTTGTTTTAGATTACTATTGAACTCTATAGACATTCTGGTCTTATTCCAAATTTGTAGATGCTCATGACTAGTGACACACTGGTATCAATTTGTGTTGGGTTGTATTCTGTGAATTGGTTTGTATTGTCACTGCTTACTTTTGGATTTATATTACGTTTAAGACCAAATTCAAATTATTTAATTGGATAAAATGGATTGGAAATGTGTCGGCTGACCTTTTCTTCACTAGAGGCGCCATCATGATCGAGTTCGGGTTTGGGGTCGTGATAGGCATTCCCCCCTTTAAGCTTCTTTCTCACACCATGACTTGTAGTCAGAATCCTTCTAAGCTTGTAACTATTGCAACTTTCTACATTGCAACCTGTATGACCATAACTTTGTATGTGCGCCTATGTGATTCTTCTTTTCTCTTTTTTTCGATATTTTGCCAATCTTTAGGCCTCACTTTGAAATATATACAGATCTTAACAACAGGTCCCTCTGGGCATCTACAGTTATATTGAAGTTCTTCGCTCGGTACTTTGTCAAACTTACGAATACTGCTATATGTTATTTCATAGACCCGGTTATCTATCATCAAGACTTTATAACATCTAAGTAGGTCATACTATGCCATAACTCTTACTTCGATTTATTATTATTGAGGTCTGCTACCAAACTCCAAGTTACTCTCTTG
>JASVEL010012656.1:0-49991 GCA_032618575.1 Nicotiana noctiflora | reverse complement strand
ATATATATATATATGTTATGTATATATTATATGTCCTATGTGTAGAAATAATCTTATTTTGTAGGCAAGAAAAATAATTTTAGAAGAATTTCTAAAACCGAGATGGGCTGTTTTCAGAAAATGGTTTCATGAAAACATGACTAGTGAATTAATACAATTCTTTAGAAATGATTTTTATGAGGATATTAGCAAGAAAAATAAAATTATTACTTTTGTTTCCTGGTTCATGTCTAAACATGTTTATAATTTATCTCTCTGTTTTAGAAAGATATTATATGCTCACAAGTGGGAAAATCACTAAATCCGTTTTTTCACCCCAACAATCTTTTCAAATTGGGGAAAAGGATAAAATTGTTTACTTTACTGCATTTTCTAAAGTATTTGAAAATGATGTTGCTACTATTACGGCCAAAAATTTGAATACTATGCTTACTCAGAATAATTATACTAATATGTATGTTAGTATTCCGGAAGAACAAGTTATCTGTTATAAAGCAATAAAAGAAGAAGAACAATATTGCAGAAAAAAATAGGGAGAGAGAATTCTTATTGATTTGGGATGAATTACAATGGAATAGAACCCTTTATTTATAGGGAGATGGTGACTTAGCCACCAAGTAATAAACCCTAGAATCTATCTAAATATGGACATTCACCATAAATAGAATTCTATTTATAACACTTCCTCTGAATGTCTATTCAATAGATAACGTGTCTCGTTAAAACCTTAAATAAAATAAAACCCTATGGGAAAAAAAATCTAAAAAGGGAAAAAGAGTACACATATCTAATAATACGCCTTTTGGTTGCCTCGTTAAAAACCTTGCAAGGAAAACCCAGTGGGATAAAATCTTGTAAGGGAAAAAGAGTGCAACGCTCATCAACTCCCCCTGATGAGAGCATCAATTCACATCCTTGAGCCTTCACATCCCAATCTTGTGCACTAGCTTCTTGAAGTTTGACGACGACTATATCAGTTTCAATGTATTTTCATAATGACATAACATAGTGATCTCTTCATTCATATATTCAGGTACATGAATCTCTCATGAGATATTATGAAGTGTTATGTCATGTAATCTTATAGATCACTTGCCTCCTTTATTATGATCTTTTTGATCATTTGCTCATCTTCTTTGTCAAGAAGTTTATTTGAAACTGATTGTCTATACGCTTTAAGCTTACCATAGACTTTGTCCTTCTATGACTTAATATGAGCATTTGCAATGAGAATATATTTATTTTATTTGGGTCAGCAAATGCGTCTGGCATGCTTTGCAATAAATTGCACGTGAATTATCCTTTTATGAACTTCAAGTTCATATTATTTTATTCGAGGATCTCGATGTATAAATGATAATTTATTTCATGTAACTTTTGTCAACTGCTGTATCTTGTCTCCCCCTCATGTTAGAAAAACTAACTTGTTTCCTCAACTTTGTGTGTTATGGTGTTAATCAAAATATACACCGCATATCAATAATAATAAGATGGAATTATTTGGTTCCTGACCCTGAACCACTTGTGAGGGTAGAAAATAATATACTTTCGTATATAACGTATATCAAACTGATATATATATATAAACTTTGTTCTCATAAGCAATAGTTTAGCTATTAAGTGGAGGCACTCAATAAATTATTTGCTAAACCAACTGTGATGTAAATCAATTTATCAACAAAAACTATCTTTAATAGGAAATCTGAAAATTATGCTCGAAATTAAATTAATGAGCAAGTTACCTCGCACATACCGGCCAGGTTGCGGGTTAATAATAATTGCACATGTAACAATCTCATAGATGCATCTTATGTGGTATACATGGCGGGTGAATGGGCCCATATTCACCTTTGATATTTCCAGCATTCATGGGATTTAATCCCAATTTTAGTTGGTCAATTAATTAATGAGAACAAGCAATGTAAGAGAATTCGTAAAGAACTTTCTAGTTCTTTAATATTTACCCATGTGAATTCTCTATTATTTTTGCACACCATACTTAAATTGATATGGCTAAACTAATTATGCCAACTGAATAAATTATCACTATTGATAAATTTCAGATTTACACTATGACGTGTGCAATTATCAATAAACTCCAAGTTTATTATGATATGAGTTTTTATATCAATAAAATATCCACTTCACTGTGGTATTCTTTTGTTTATGTAGTACAAATTGGAGATAAAGCGGGTAGCTTTTTACATACATATTACCCCGCTACAAGTTGTAGTAATAAAAGATATTAAATCGTTCGTTTATTTATAGTCTCAATATAATCAACCGCTTTCGCGAATACTTTGGAAATTTTTCTTTGAGACTTACTACAACACAATACCTTATTGGTAATTAATTGTGTTTCTCCAAAATAGTAATAATTGGCTCTTCCGGAGCTCTCAATTAATTTTGTACTACCACAGATTCATCAACATTCATGTGGTGAATATCTCTTTTAAAGAGAAAGTTATACCATTATGGTCAAAATTATATGCAAGATCTGTTTCTTGCATTACCGTTGTCTTTTAATAATCACAATGCCAAAATACTATGGCATACAATAGGTACGTGACCAATGACCATTCATGCCATAATAATGACATATTTATGGTATCATCTCAAACCTTCTTCTAGAGGTGAGTGTGATAAATTCACTACCACTAGCACGTTCATATTCTCTGAAGAATGAATATGTATTCATAAGTAAGATGGTGTTACGTTCATATCATGAATGGGCCATAATCATCTATACGTGCTATATAAAATCTCACGTCAAATCGATGATAAATATTACTTTCACAGAGTGAAGGATTATTTTGAGAATCCTTATTATTCTCATTATCATAATGATGACGATTATAATTTCGTCTATTGCCACGTCCACATCCATTTATACCTTCACGGTAATAATTTTTTCTTCTTTCAGACTTATCACATACTGCTATCACATTCTCTAAAGGGAATGAGAATGCAGCAAATTCAATGGGACGGATTTTCAATTCTTTGCCCACAATCATACATGAATTTAATTATGGCAAGGCATAGAAACTTTACCACTTTGGGTGGTTATAATTTCTTTCAAACTCCATTAAAGTTGCAATCAAAATTTACCATCTTTGCTTGTATTTAAAATCAAATAATAGAATGTCAAAAATTTGAAAGAGAAAAGTAAATACTTACCTTAAATCTAAAATTTAATCATGAAGGAAGTTCATGGAGCAATTGACAATCATTGTGCTCAATCCCAAAGCTTCTACTCAATTGGTTAGAGTCTCGTACTGATAATATGTTATAAAGCAGTAAAAGAAGAAGAACAATATTGTAGAGAAAAGTAGGGAGAGAGAGAATTCTTATTAATTTGGGATGAATTACAATGGAATAAAACCCTTTATTTATAGGGAGATGGTGACTTAGCCACCAAGTAATAAATCCTAGAATCTATCTAAATATGGACATTCACCATAAATAGAATTCTATTTATAACATTATCACAATACAAGAGAAATTGGACAAGCTTATAGGAGAGGTCCAAAAAATTTCTCAAAAGGAGAATAAAGGTAAAGAGCAAATAGCTACTACCAGCATCCAACCTCCACCAGAGATAAAAGACTTTAAATTAAAAAGTCTTAGTGATTTGGAAGAACTTCTTAATAAGAAGTTTGGAGAATTTAAGGCTAGTCCTTTAACTCTAGAGCATAAACTTGACAAAGGTAAGAGAACTCAGGTAGAGGATGAGATTAATAAAATCTCTGAAAAATATGCTCGCAAACCTTACCAAAGGATGTTCTATTATCCTAGACCAACCCCTCAAGATGTTCTACGAGAAGAACATGATAATGACCACTATCACCAAGGTTACAGTGGATCAGATATTTATGAGTGGAATATAGATGGTCTTGCTGAAAGGCATATTTATACTATGGTACATAGAATGCTTATGTACAATATTATCTGCAAAGTTAATAATAATGCAGATAAGGCAATTGCAGAAATGCTTATTGCTTGATTTACTGGCCAGCTTAAAGGCTAGTAGGATAATTATCTCACTCAAGACCAACGCAACGAAATTATGAGAGCGACCAAGGTCGAAGTTGATAAAACTGTTCAAAATGCAGTCTATTCATTAGTTATTAATATTATAGAACATTTTTCTGAAAGACAGTCTGATAATAGTGAAACTATCAAAACTATGCTTCAGAATTTAAGGTGTCCGACCCTTACATCTTTTAGATGGTATAAAGATGTTTTCTTATCCAGAGTGAATTACAAGAGAGTAGTAGTACTTATTGGAAGGCTAAATTCATAGATGGCCTCCCTCCCTTATTTGCTGAAAGGATTCGAAAAGTCCTTAGAGGCACAGGGATGAGTATTAATTATGAATCATACTCATATGGCAAACTTATTAGTGTATGAACTTAGGAAGGTTTAGCTCTATGCAATTAAATAAAGCTAAACCAAGAAATTAAGAAGCATCATCTCAGTGAGAGACAACAATTAGGCGAATTCTGTAAACAGTTCGCCATTGATATTCCTTCAAGAAGAAAGAAGTCCCATAAGAAAAAGGACTTCAAAAGGAAAAGGGGTTCGCCTGAAAAGAGGCGTGAAAAGACCCAAAGAAGAAAGGCTTTTCATGAAGCCAGAAAGGGTTATGTTAAAGCAAAAAACCCTCAAGCCTGCTATAAATGCGGAAGAGTAGGACATTATGCAAAAGATTGCAAGATCAAGGATCAAATCAAGGAACTTGATCTAGATGAGAATATTAAATATTCTCTATGCAAAATTCTCCTAAATTCTTCTCCGGAGAATTCTAACTATGAATCAGGTCACGAGTCTTCAACCAGTGAAGACTTGAGAGTGCTTCAAGAAGAAGATTATATTTCATCTTCTGAAGATGACCAAGAGTTCTATAATAAAGGACAATGCTCCAATCAGTGTTTTATTCCTAATGACGAACTCTCTAATATTTATTCCCAGTTTAAAGACTTGAAAATTAATGTCTTGACTAAGAACAACATGATAGAGTTGTTAAGGGTTATCAAAGACCCAGAATTAAGGTCACAAATTATTGACAAACTTCCTACTAATTTAGAAGAAGAATCAGAGGTGGATAATATTCCATCTCCAACAAGACCTTACGCCATGTCTGCAATTCAAAGAATGGTAAAAAATAAACCCTAGCTAGATAGGCCAGCTACAGTCCAAGATTTAAGCACGGAGATAACTTGTCTCAAAAAGAAAATCTCTGAATTAAAGTCTTCTCATATAGCATTGGATGAAACAGTTTTCAAATTAGAAAATTCTGAAGTAATTACTTCAAATTCCAATGTGAAAATCACTGAGCTAAATACAGCTCCAAGTTCTTCAGAAGAAAATACTGCTAGTACTTTACTTGCATCCATAGATTTTTCTGAAGATGAATTTTTGGAAAAACTCCAATAATTTGTCACCCAATTTTTTTTAATAAAAATAACTTTTTTAATAGTTTATAATTTCAAAAAAGAGTTTATTGCTTTATTTGACATTGGGGCAGATTTAAATTGTGTAAAAGAAGGGATAATACCCTCCAGATATTTTCATAAAACCACTCATTGTTTGAGAAATATGTGACGACCCGGTCCATTGTCACGTGAGTTACCACCCAGTTTCCCCCGTTATATGCATGTTCATGTTTTAATATATATGTTTGGTGAATTTGAGTCAATTTGGATTGAGTTTGGTGGAAAATGACACAAATAGTCTCTTTAGGTGAATTTTGATATATCTGCAAATTTTTAGGTCATTCGAATATCGTTTCGTCGGGTTTTTGATTGGATGTTGGTTTCGAAAGTTTTAGTTGAAACTTAGGCTTAAATCCGCCTTAATTTGAAGATTTTTGTGTATAAGGGCGTGTTTTTATGATTGGAACAAGTTTGTATGATGATTTAGAGTGGGTTTATATTTTTGGTTGAGGTCCCGGGGGCCTCGGAATGAGTTCGGGCGGTTAAACGAGGAAAATTTGGATTTGGGCTTTGCTGGTATGAAATTTGCAGCAGTGGTTTTCGCTTCTGCGGAAGGGAGACCGTGGAAGCGGCTCCACAGAAGCGGTGAGACCAATCGCGGATGCGAGTCTTTGGGAAGCCCAGCAAAATTCGCAGAAGCGGATGTTTTGTCGAAGAGGCAGGCCCACAGAAACGGGAAAATGTCCACAGGAGCGATAGTGAGCGGAATGGGAGGTTTCGTGGAAGCGGAGCAATTGTCACATGTGCGATCTCGCAGAAGCGAGAGATAAACCGCATAAGCGGTTGTGGATTTATGTGAATATCGCAGAAGCGACCATAATTCTGCAGAAGTGGAGCCGCTGAAGCGGCTCAGGAGTTGCAGAAGCGAAACCCCTGAAGGGTTTAATGCTTAATTTGGTTTGAAATTTCAGAAGTGATAAAACAATTGGGGCTTCGAACTTAGAAAAGAATTGGGAAATTTTGAGGAGGAAATTGAGGAGTATCATCAGGTAAGAACTCTTGGACCCAAAATTATGTTATTACATTGATAAATCATGAATTTAATCTCTGAAAATGGAAAAATTGAGGTGTAAAAATTGAGGGTTTTGCTCTAAGACTGGAAACAAAAAATTGATTATTTGAATGGGCAAACAGACTACAATTTTGATAAACTTTATATATATGGACTCATGGCGAGTCGAGGATTCTGAAAATATGATTTTTGTAATTTTTCGAGAAGCGGGCATGAGGCTCGGGTTTTGGCAACTTCGTGTTTTTGGATGTTTTTCGAGTCTTTTCGATTGGGTTATGATTCATTAGTCTATTTTGATGTATTCTTATTGGTTTTGATCAGATTTGGCACCTGAGGAGGTCGATTTGCGAGGAAAACGCAAGGCGAGCTAGGACTTTGGCAGATTAGAGGTGAGTGGTAGTAATGAATGATATACTGAGGGTTTGAAATCCCGTATTTGCACTAGACAATGCTATGTTGAGATGAAAAACGTGTCATGTGACGAGCTTGGTGATATTGTGACTGGGGATTTGGACTTGGTCCCTCTCGATTGATAGTTTACTGTGTATATTGACAGAGACTGAGCTTATATCCGTATATTTGGGGCTAGTTACCATGTTTGGGGCCTTGTGTCGATCTGTAAAACATTAGGGAGGCCTCTGGAGCTAAATGACCCATGTATCATGTCGAACACATACTCTCAATCGTACTCTTAGCTGTATAGCATGAGATGAACCAGTACTTGAAGTGTACTCTAAGTGAGGATACTTGGGGTTGAATACCCTGTTCTAGCTGACTGGGCCCGAGAGGCCAAGTCTATAGTGACTGAGATGGGTCGAGGACCCATAGTGAGGTATTGAGATATATACCAGATCAGGCTGCACGCCGCAGCAATATATACATATACATGTATTGGATCCGACTGCAAGCCGCAATATATATATATATATATATATATATATGAATTGAAATGCACGCCGCAGTAATATATATTTATATGGATCGGAGTGCACGTCGTAGTATTATAGCGCTTGGGATGAAGGAGCCCCTCCGGAGTCTGCACATACCCCCAGTGAGCGCAGTTATATATTATTGGATAGGGCTGCACGCCGCAACATTTTATCTATCATATTGGATCGGGCTGCACACCGCAACATAATATCTATTGGATCGGGCTGCACGCTGTAGCATTATATATATATATTGGATCGGGATGCACGTCGCAGTAGTATAAGTGAGGATCGAGCTGCGCACCACAGCAGTGTTGGATAAGTGTGAGATAGTAGTAGACTGAAACCACATTTTCCACTTTAAAGATGATTTACCTGTACAGTTGTCCTTAGAATTGTTTAGTGTTCTTACAGGTGTTCTTACTTTCAGTTGTTATTTATTGTTACTACTCTGTGAGTTAGAAGTACTCACTCTACTCCCTGCACCTTGTGTGCAGATACAGGGATCCAGGAGGGCACCTGAGCTTTACATTGTTGTCCTTCAGTGATGAGGAGACCTCGAGGTAGCTGTCGGTGTTGCAGGACCCTATCTCTCCCTTCCTCTATTTATCTCTTGGTTATCCTGCTTAGACATCAGTTGTATAGGATTTTCTCCATTGTTAGAGGCTCAGACTTGTGACACCGGGTCCATTGGGTTGTATTTCAATTGCTTTTAATTCTGCACTTGTTATTATTTGCTATGGAAACAGGCTATTTGACATTTAATGGAACATTTTTAATAAATAATTGAACTGGTTATCGGGAAATGGTCGGGCTTGACTAGTCATGTGTTGGGCGCCATCACGACCGGGGTTTGGTTCGTGACAAGTTTGTATCAGATCCTAGGTTATCAGGTCTCGTGAGTCTTGAGCCGGTTTAGTAGTGTCTCGCGGATCGGTACGTAGACGTATGAACTTATCCTCGGGAGGCTACAGAACCATTTAGGAAAACTTCAAATTCATAAAATTCATGTCGTGCGACTTTGCTGATCCGAAACTGAACTTTGTTATTCTATTCTCTCGCAGATGGCGAGAACTCGTGCCACAGGACGAGGCGGACGGCCACCATTACCACCTGCTAGAGGCCATGGACGTGACCGTGGTCGTGGTAGGGGTAGAGCAACTGGGGCAGTACCAGTTGACCCACCTGTGAGCACGTGATTTTTACCCTACACATGAGTTGTTCCTATAAAATTCAGAATAAATGTTTTTCCCTATTTTCTAAATTTTGTGTGAATTTTGTGTTAGTTGTTTTGCATGTTGTTTGCGTGTGATATATGAAAATACGAAATTTGCATCTTTGGGAAATTAATTCGTTTTCTAACAAATTAAAGAAAAAAAAATCAAAACTTAGTTAGCTTTTAAATTGAAAAAAAAAAGAAGGAAATTAGTTTAATAGTTTTAATAAAATCCAAATAATTACAATATAGGAAAAAATAATAGAAAATACAAAGCAAAATCGAAATGCAATAAATACAAAGGAAAATACAATACATTACTTAAATGGGTCGACTTGGGCTAAAATCCCTAACCCTTCAGTGGCCCAAATACAAAACACCCCAGCCTAAATCACGCTAAACTACCCGGCCCAGTTAATCCGCCCCAATCCCAAACGACCCCGTTGATCTGGACCGTTGGATTCTCGTGATCCAACGGCCAAAATTCAATTTAATTTTTAATATACCAAAATACAAAATTCCACCCCAAACCCTTATCACCCGTCATACACACACCTCGTCTCCTTCAGAGACAAACAGCCCGGTTCCGCCGTCCACCACCGCGCTCCGCCGGCCGGAAATCGCTTCCGCCGGCGGCGTTCATCCAAACACTTCTATTTTAACACCAATTGATCCCCTCACCCTCCTCTACACGAATCCGTGGTCCGTTAACTTCGAATCATTCCGAAACGTCTCGAATCTTCAATTGAAGATTCGAGCAAAATCGGAAACTACCCCATTCAAGCCCAAACTCACACAAAACCCTCACCTGACCTCCCCCATAGCCAATCAAAGCTTATTTTGTTTCGAATCCCACCCGAAACGACCAAGCCCCAAAAATGCCGTATGAACCCTAGTTTTCAAAATTGGGTCTCCGTTTAGATTTGAGAGAAATTGAGGCATAACATAATTTAATTGGGATGTTTTCGTTTGAAAACATCTCAATTAAAGTCCGTTAGACTCCAAATTCAAGTCTAAGCTCAAAATGGCCCGGTTCTTGCTTTGATTTCAATTTCTTCCGAGGTAACCTCCCTTTTCCTATCTATTTCAATTAGATATTTGTTGTTTGTATATTTGTTTAGTTCAATTCGTTTGATTTTATTTTCATTCCTGTTGGCCGTCCATATTTGTCACTTCTTCTCAAGGACCTTTTATTTGGTCAATTACTCTTCTATGTTGTTTGTTTGATTACATATGTGGTCAAATGCGTATTCGCTTCGAATAGCGTCGTCGAATACTTGGTTTTCATTTTGCCGAGATTTTTAGAATCACTGTTTTGCCGATTAATTTGTTATCCATGTTATGTGTTGTAATTAATTGAATGTCGTCGCTTAGTTATACGAATTTTCCCGTTAAAGCACTGGATGGTGATTAAGGTTGGTGATTTGATCCGAAGTCATTACCAAGCTAAATGCTTGAACTGTTTGTGACTAAATTGAGTCCTGGATATGATGTGGCTGTTAGCACAGTTATTAGTCAGAATTAGCATTTTAAAACATTTCTAATGCCCTACACATGAAGCTGGACAGTGGAGCCTGCTGTCACAGCAGGGCACTTAGCCTTGTCTGGACAGAGATTATTGTTTAACTAATAAAGCCCATACATGGACAATGGATAGTGGGAGTTCAGGGAGCAATAGGGTCTGGGCAGAGATAGGAATGGGCAGGGGTATTAGTTTAGTTAGGGGCACCATTAGGAGCTGGGTTAAAAGCTATATATATAGGCTTAGGACTGGATTTAGAGGGGGACTGAAAAAAAAAACATACACGGATTTCAGATAAAAACATACATACACAGCTTTGAGGGAGATAGTTTGAGAGAAAAGTAAGGAAGAAAACATTGTGCTTCTTCACTGTCTCACTGTTTTATTAAGCTCGGATTGGGTTTTTGTATTGGTTTATTGCCATTTGGTCCCTGGTTTGCTGTGTGGTATTGTGTTTGACTGTTACTAGTTTGGAGTGTTGTGTTTGTTGTTGAGTGTTGTGGTGTTTGGGCCACTGCTGGTGCTGAGTTTGGTTACTGCTGTGGTCTGTGTCTGGGTGTTATTTGTTGCTGTGTTTTGGCTACTGTTTTTTCTCCTGTTGCTGCTGTTGGTATTGCTGTTCTGTGTTGTTGCTGCTGATTCACTGCTGCTGTTGCTTCATTGCCATAGCTGATCCTTTAGTCCTTCACTTTTGTCCATTTCCAGGTACACATTCATGAGCTCATTTTGATGTAACTGGGAAGAGAAGCTGAGAAATGAAATGCTCATATTTGTTGATAGGTTTTCTTTTGTTATCCAAATGGACAGATTGTAGTTAAGTAAATGTAATGAATATTAGTTCTTAAATCTCATGCCATACGGATAATAGACATGTATGTATATCTTTGTGGAGTGTTGATCCATTTCAATTCATTCCCAGCAGCATGAAAAATATGCTAGTTGTAGGTTCTTGGTTTAAGTTTGCATCATTAGTTTAAATGTAGTATAGTTTAGTACTTCAGTAGGGATAATAATCACCTTCCATTTCAGTGTGTTATTTCAAAATTCCCAGTCATAATATCGTTGGTTGAAGTCGATTGAGATAAAGTTGGTAGTTCTCGAATGTTAGTGATTTAAATGTTGGGGATTAATGTGAAGCTCAGTAGTTGTTAAAACAAAACATTAGGTCCACTTGTCGGCAATTGGGTACAATTGAAGGATTTTGGTATATATATTTTGACATAGCATAAGTTTGGGCTTCCGAGTTAGGTAGTGGTGAGAATTAAGAGGTTTACCCCCTTTTGTTTGGAATTAGACTTGAACTTGAAACTCGAATTTCACCTCGTTGATTAAATTAGGATAAGTTAGTTTAAAGGGATAATTGACACCAGTCACTCTAAAATTCAGTTGACACGTTAGTATAAGTATTCGTACATTTGACGTTATAAAATTTTCTTAGTTTAATCGATTCGCCCGAGTCATTGACAGAAATCAAAGTAGCTAGAAATGAGAAGTTCAAATATAAGATTTAACCGAATAATGCTTAAATAACAATTAGTCACTAGGTTTCACTCACGATTTATAATTAGAGATGAAACATATACGAAAAGGTAATATCTATGGGTCGACCTTCAAATAAACAATGAGATGGAACTCGTGAGAGAACAAAAACACACGGGGCCCTCGAATAATTGTCATGAGAACTTAGATTTGGAAAGACCGTTTAGTGAATTTCACGGTCCTTTCCCAAAGTTAAACAGACGATAGACTCTTTAGGCACGACTTGAAATGAAATTACTTTCCTAAATACGGGTGCGCATTTATGTGACCCAAATCTTACTCCCGGCGAAACTGAAACGCATTAAAGTCACAGGCGTACCGGTTGCGCTGTGATTCGAAATGTGTTTTTCGTGACGTCGCAATTCTTCTAAAAATAAAAGCGGAGCATTAAAAATACATAGTTAAAATATATAAAGAAATCGGATAAAAGCAAAAAGTACAGTTGAGCGACCGTGCTAAAACCACGGAATCCGGGAGTGCCTAACACCTTCTCCGGGTTAACGGAATTCCTTATCCAGGTTTCTAGTTTCGCAGACTATATTACAGAGTCATAAATTTCCTCGGTTCGGGATTAAACCGGTGACTTGGGACACCATTATTCTCCCAAGTGGCGACTCTGAATTAAATAAACTAGTCCCGTCTCGATTGTCCTTTAATTGGAAAAACTCCCTTGTGCCCTCGCGGGTGCGTAAAAAGGAGGTGTGACAGCTCTGGCGACTCTGCTGGGGATTATGACCTCGAACTTCGGTTCGGGGTCTAAGAACTCGAGCTCATTTAAATTGTTGTTTTGTCTATATCCGATTTTATTACATGTTTAATTAATGTGCTACATGTCTACCGCTTTGATACTAGTTGCACTGTATATACAAATTGCTATATGTTTACCGCTTTGATATTGCGTGAACTGTATATAAAACTGTGCCGAAAACCCTTCACTTCTCACCCCCGGGGATGTGCTCACTGGTTGAGACTCCCTATTCTGTTAGTGTCATACCCCAAAATAATGAAGAGGCTCGGAAAGTTTCTAAGCCGGTTGGCCTTTTGGTTCCCGGAAAGGAGCTCCTTCCTCAGCCCGAGTTGTCCGCTTGGGTACACGGTCTAGATCATGCACCGAGGTTTTGAACTTAGAATAACATAACTGCATACCGGATCCCTAGTAGGAAATGCTTATTTGCATCACGTTGCATTTGACTTAGGGGACTCAACACAAGGGTTGGGTCCGTCTAGGACAGGCAACCTGAAATGAAAAGACCATCCTGCTATACCATGTTTGTTTCAAGCATTTATTCGAACTTGCATGCTGACCGGCTTTTAAATACTGAAGAGAAACGAAAAACAAAAGGAAACAGTATGGGTAAATAGATATTTTCAGAAAATACAAAAATGTGTTTTACCAACAAATCAATAGTTCAGTTTGCTAATAAAAGACGGCGGAAGGTTGACTTTGCCGACAATGGGTTTCTTAACAAAATGTGCTTTCTTTGTCAGGTCAATAAAAGAAAATATGTTTCTTAACAAAATGTGTTTTCTTTGTCGGTCAATAAAAGAAAATAGTTTGTCTGGACGGACCGAACTACGCGGGTTTGATTCTCACTGGATGTGAGATACGTAGGCAACCCCCGTCGGGTCCAACTTGCCATTTTTCAAAAAAATATACCAAAAATCTGTAAATTTGAAAAACATCATTGCCAGCCAAAATGATCGTCTTCTTTAAATAAATGTGCAGGATGAGCACGATTCAAAATGAACCCTTTTCACTCATGACTAAAATCCCGGTACAAATACGACTATGGTGGGATGATCTAGGCAAAGAAGGGCGGGATGAGGTTAAAAAGTATTTGAAAGGTCTCACAGGTCTGCTTGAAATAAAACCTCGAGGGGACATCATAAGAGCATTAGTCACATATTGGGATTCCGCGCACAATGTCTTTCACTTCTCGGACTTCGAGCTCACCCCAACTGTGGAGGAGATGACCGGATACATTGGAAACACTGATATACCATTGGGGCATCAATATCTAATCGCCCCCAGGGTTGTCGCCGTACACCGGTTTTTAGACTCACTGAAGACTACCAGAACGGTACGTAACCCGGATCTAGCACGAGGGTTTTGTACTTTAAACTTCATCTATCAAAGGTACGGGCACGTGGGAGGTTTCGACAAGCCAGAAAACAAATTATGCAGCAAGGGTAATCGCCAGAAATGGGAGGAGCACGGACGAGTTGCTTTCATGATAGCCTTTTTAGGACTCGTGGTATTCCCAAGGAAAGACGGGAACATTGATATAAAGATAGCCGGAGTCGTCAGTACTTTGCTTGACCAAAGCGAAAGTACTCTTGCTCCTATGATACTATCAGACATATATCGAGCCCTCACAATCTGCAAAGCCGGGGGAGATTTTTTTGAAGGCTGTAATTTACTGCTACAGATGTGGATGATCGAGCACCTGTGTCGCCGCACCCAATTCTTGAGATATGGGTTGGTTGAGAAAACTTGCATAAGCAAATTCTATACAAGGATTGATAGGGCCGTCCTGCCCTGAAGGAACATTGGCATGGAGGGCATACTTTCAGGCTCTCAGCGCAAGTCAAATACAATGGACGTTGGGTTGGTTACAGATAGACAGAATCGTGTACATGCCAGCGGCTAGGTTCCCCTTTCTCTTAATGGGACTTAAAAGCATTCAACCTTATGCGCCCCATCGGGTGTTGAGACAGCTCGGGAGGTGCCAGATAGTACCCAAAGAAGAAGACCTGAGTACCCAGGTTATTGAAATTGGTCCCGATGGTCAATTCCCGGAAGCGAGGGTCCGCCAGATCTGGAGCAAATGCCAATATCTAGAGGCAAACACTTGTGTGCATGATCGAGCTAGAGGAGAGGTTGTACCTAGATATCTTACTTGGTACAAAGGAGAAACATCGGGTGAAAGACCAGCCAAAAGACCTCACCTCAGGGAATTTGCTGAAGCGTCACAAGAACAATGGGACTGGTTGGCTAAGGAAGAGGTTTACAGAACAAGGATCGGCAAGATAGAGCAACGGGTCCAAGATCTCCAATTTGAAAAGGATATGCAAGCCGCCGCCGACGAAGGAGATAAAAAGAAGTTGGCACAGGAAAATGACTTTTTGAGGGCTCAAATTCAGCAAATGAAAAGGGATGCTGACAGACAATTGAGGAGTCGAGCAAACGAAAAATTGATAAAGGGTTTGAGAAGCCAAGTTGCCGATGTCCAAAGAGAATTGGAAGAGTCGAAGGCCCAAACAATGAGGGTCCGTGCTAGCTGGAGAAAGGAGGCACATCAACATGCACTTCACCTGCAACGGATAGAAGAAGATTACACTGAGATCATCACTAGTCTAAGGGAAGCAAATGTTATCCTCAGGGAGCGGGTTTTCAAGCAAGCCCGAGATGCCAGGACAGACCTCGACCGTTGTCACGATCTGATGGCCCGACTACAAGAACAAGTAGATAGGCTCCTAGACCAAGTCACCAACAATGCTCGAAGATTGGGGGCGAAAAACCAGCAGATAGAGCAGTTACTCAGGGAAAGGGACATGATCAAGGATAGAATTGGAGAAATAGGGCACTATGTCACTATGAAGTGTTTAGATTGCGAACGGATGCCCCGCCATGCCCTTTTTGCTTCGGTTATGGGCTATGTTCATCAGATCATGAGGGATTTAAGGGGACTGCACAAGGACCTCACACCGAGACCCGCGGCAAGGCCGAATGATGCCTCGCGGGCCCCCAGGAATTTTAGAGCATTAGACTTCTGATTTAAAAAATGTATTTTGAAATATTGAGTCAAGTTGGTTGGCATTTTATTTTCCTTTTTCGAGTCAAGCATTCCTCTATTTTGTCGATTATTGTAAGACATGTTTTGTAACTTTAAGGTTTTATTTGATATAAAAGTTACTGAATTTTGCCACAATCTTGTTACCAGAACTACGCTCGGTCTGATTCACGCGGGGACGTGATACGTAGGCAATCCACATAAGATTCGACCATCACTAAAAAGAAAGGAAAAGAATACGAAGGTTAATAACAGTAAGGCTTTCAAGGATAGTTGAAAAAAAGAAAAGATAGTTGAAAAAAAAAAAGAAGAGAAAAAGAGAAAGGCTGGAATGACGCATGTTATGAGTACATGTAGAAAGGGTTATTTGGTTAGGTGCATTGCATCCAACGTGCTATAACATATCTGTTAAACTCGGTAAACTAACAAGTTTGTTGCATTTCCAGAAAAGTTTAGCAGTTGGTTTGACAGAATATACTGGTCAACCACTATTACCGTACTAGATCAAAAGGGCCAATTCCAGCAAGCATGTCGAGTTCCTGCAAAAGTCTCGAGGAAGAGAAATCGGAGATACAGATCATGAAAGAGGAGGTAGATCGGTTGAGACAGCAGATAACAGAGATGCACCTAGTCTGGGCTAGGGGACAGTCCTCACCAAACCTCCCTACTCTCGCCTCAGCTCCAGAACATCCACCCATCGATCCTTCGACAAGCGCCCCGATCTATCCATACTTTCAGGGGGAAAACCCTTATGCCACTCACACTCCACCAGCCAAGCCAAATCCTCCTCCAGTCACCCCTGTTTTTGTGGCACCTCCACCTGCTACTCTACAAAGGCCGTCCGGCGAGCCGCATGTTCAGATCCATGACAACTCTTACTATCCTCCAGAGCCTACTTTTAGGGCTCTTGAACCGCAATCACACACCCCTCACTGGGATAACCCGGCAGAACCGGAAAAGCACTTCCAAAGTTCGGAACATGAGGAAGTTATTAGAAAAGTTAAAAGCCTGGAGCAGTCCTTTAGGAATATGCACGGTTTGGGCAACCAGGTCAGTGTCGCTTACAAGGATCTGTGTCCATTCCCAGATGTCCAGTTGCCGACCGGGTTCAAAATGCCCAAGTTTGACCTATACGAGGGGCATGGTGATCCCGTAGCCCACCTCCGAGGGTTTTGTAGTAAAATGCGAGGAGCCGGAGGACGGGACGAGATTCTGATAGCTTACTTCGGTCAGAGTCTGGGAGGGTCTGCACTAGAGTGGTACACCAGGCAGGATCCCAGCAGATGGTTTACATGGGATGACCTGGCCCAAGCATTCATCAGCCAGTTTCGGTACAATCTTGAAATAATCCCCGATCGCTTATCATTGCTAAAATTAGAGAAGAAACCCGCAGAAAGTTTTAGAGAATTTGGGTTCCGCTGGAGGGAACAGGCAGCAAGGGTAGATCCGCCTATGAGAGAGAACGAGATGGTGGATTACTTCTTGCAGACACTGGAGCCAACCTATTTCGGACATCTGGTGACGTCCGTGGGAAAATCATTCACCGAGGTGATAAAGATGGGGGCTATGATCGAGGAAGGCTTGAAAGCCAACAAGATTATGAGTTATTCAGCGTTGAAAGCCACCACCCAAGCTATTCAAAGTGGTACCGGAGGAGTGCTTGGGAAAAAGAGGAAAGAGGAAGTCGCGGCAGTCGAGTCTGGGACATGGTTCAGAAACAGAGGCCCCGCACCCCAATATAGCCCGCCCCAGCCTCACCACCAAAATTACTTCCACAATCCATATAACCACCCGCAACATTACTATCCCGCACCTGATCCCCATTTTACTGTCCACCACGCACAGTCCTATTCTGCACCTCCCGTCCATGCACCGTGGCGTGCACCAAACCCGCAAAACAATCACCCACCCCCAAGAGCTTACAGAAACCCCTCGGGCGCGAGTTTTCGTCCGAACCAAGCATTCAGGGGCGACAGGGCGCCGAGGCCAAAGACTTTCACTCCCTTAGGAGAGTCTTACACCAGTCTGTTCCACCGGTTGAAGCAAGTAGGGTTGCTAAATCCGGTTGAAGCTAAGCTGCCGAACCCTCTTCCAAAGAACCCGGACCATTCAGTAAATTGTGCATACTGCTCAGGATGCCCAGGACACGACACGGAAAAATGTTGGAGGTTGAAAACGGCCATCCGGGAGCTCATCGACACTCGCAGGATTGAGGTTCAGACTCCAACAGAGCCCAACATCAACCAAAATCCACTTCCAACTCATCATGAGACCAACGTGATCGAGTTGGTACGGGTAGAAGAAGGAAAGGAGAAAACCTCCCAGACCGTAATGATGATCAAGTCTAGCGGGGTAGGAATGAGAAAGGGTCCGAGCCTTGATGAGTCATCCATTTACAAGAAGGACGTACAAAGGGGGGTCGGAAGCAGAAAAGGGAAGTGTGAACGAAGTACCGGTGAGGCCGGGGGAAGCAAAAATAGTTGTACCGGGGGTAGCAACCAAGCCCGTCTTGACGGTAGCAGGCGTTCGAATGGATCCTTTCATCATCAAGCCAGAAATACAGTTGCCAATAGCTGATAGCAGAGCTATTCCATGGAATTATGCTCGGATTACGACAACCTACAAAGGAAAGGAAGTGAAAGAGGAAGTTTGCGAAGCGCAAGGTTTGACCCGCTCGGGGAGATGTTTTGCCCCTGCGGAATTGAGGAAGATCACTCCGGCAACATTGAAAAAGCCGGTAACTGACGAAGAGGCAGAAGAATTCCTGAAAAAGATGAAGCTACATGATTATTCTGTCCTGGAACAGCTGAAGAAGACTCCGGCGCAAATCTCATTGCTGTCCTTGCTGATACATTCTGAAGAACATCGGCAAGCTTTGATGAAAGTTCTGAATGAGGCCCACGTACCTGATAAAATCTCAGTGAGTCATTTGGAGAAGATCACCAATAGGATCTTCGAAGCGAATCGGATCACCTTCACCGATGATGAATTGCCCGAGGAAGGCACCAAGCACAACAAGGCTTTATATCTTACGGTAAAGTGTGAGGAGTCGGTGGTTACCAAAGTCCTTGTCGATAATGGGTCCAGTGCTAACATTTTTCCTCTCTCTACACTGGACAAGTTGAAAGTGGACATCGGCAGGATACGCGAGAACAGCATATGTGTTCGAGGGTTTGATGGAGGAGGCAAGGCATCGGTTGGTGACATAGTGTTAATCTTGACAATTGGGCCGGTGGAGTTCACCATGGAATTCCAGGTGCTGGACATGGTAGTGTCATATAACCTTCTGATAGGGCGACCATGGATCCATGCCGCAAGAGCAGTTCCATCCAGCTTACACCAACTCGTCAAGTTTGAGTGGGACCAACAGGAGATCGTCGTCCATGGAGAGAATGATCTACAACCAGGCACCATCGTCCCCTTTGTTGAGACAGAAGAAGATGTTGGGCCATGGGTATACCAGATATGCGATGTGGTATCCGCCAACCGAGTTCCAGAAGGGGAGTGCATTCCCAATGACAGAATAATTACTGCAGACGTCATGGTGGCTCATGAAATGTTGAGACACGGTTTCATACCCGGCAAAGGTCTAGGTGCATCTCTGCAAGGAATCATACAACCGGTATCTGTGGTCGAAAACGTGGGAACCTTCGGTTTGGGATTCAAGCCAACATCGGAGGACATCCAGCGAGCCAAGAGGAATAAGCATAAGACATGGGTGCTCCCGAAGCCAGTTCCACGCCTTTCCCAATCTTTTGTCAGGTCTAGAGTAAAAGGACATCCGGCGACAAAGGTTCCTATTCCTATGGTTAGGCCAGACGAAGAGTTCTTAAGAAAGTTCGAGGACCTATTCGCGGATATATGCATGCTCGAGGATGGTGAAGGATCCAGCCATGCCGAGATACAGTTTGTGGGATCGAAAGCAAAATTGAATAATTGGAAGGCTACTCCTCTCCCTGTCCGGAAGGAGTCTTGGTAGTCTGTTTTGGATTGTTTTCTTTCGAAATTTCATGTTGGGGGTTGTCCCCGAAGTAAAATCCGTTTGTTTTAGTTCATTTTGATTTGAGTTTGCAAGTTTGTTTTTCCTTGTATTGTTCCCATTAATGAAATTTTGTTCCCTTCGCGTCTAATTTTGTTTATTTTCCTTCTTTTTACTTTTATGAACAGCCTTCTTTCAACTGATCTTAATGATATGGCGTGCTTAAAGATTAATCAACCCAGTCTAGAAAGTCAATCGGGTTTGGAAATAATAACGCATGAAATAAGAAGTGACGAGAGTGAGTCGGAATACGGCGATGATGAAGCCGTAGAAGAAATCGGTGAAGAATTAAGTCACTTCGAGGAAAAACCCAAACCAAATTTAAATGATACTGAGGCCGTTAATCTGGGGAACGCGGATGACGTCAAAGAAACCAGAATAAGTGTCCATATTGAACCCAACCCGAGAGAAGAGTTGATCAAAACACTCATGGAGTTTAAAGACATTTTCGCATGGTCGTACGACGACATGCCAGGACTCAGCACTGATCTAGTGGTTCATAAATTACCCACTGATCCGGCGTATCCTCCCGTCAAGCAAAAACTGCGGAAATTCAAGACGGAGATGAGTGTAAAGATCAAAGAGGAAGTAACCAAGCAGTTGCAGGCGAAAGTCATTCGCGTCACTCGATACCCTGAATGGTTGGCTAACGTAGTACCGGTGCCAAAGAAAGACGGAAAGATCAGAGTGTGCGTAGACTACCGCAATCTCGACAAGGCAAGTCCTAAGGACAATTTCCCGCTTCCCAATATCCATATCCTGATTGATAATTGCGCCGGACGTGAAATCGGGTCCTTTGTGGACTGTTATGCGGGATATCATCAGATCTTGATGGATGAAGAGGACGCAGAAAAGACGGCTTTTATCACACCGTGGGGGACTTACTGCTACCGGGTGATGCCATTCGGTTTGAAGAACGCAGGGGCAACATACATGAGGGCGATGACTACGGTATTCCATGACATGATACACAAGGAGATTGAAGTGTACGTGGATGATGTGATCATAAAATCCAGACGTCAAGAAGACCATGTTGCCGACCTCCGGAAGTTCTTTCAAAGACTTCGAAGATACGACATCAAGCTCAATCCGGCCAAATGCGCATTCGGAGTTCCATCAGGAAAGTTGCTAGGATTCATCGTCAGCCGACGGGGCATTGAGTTGGACCCATCCAAAATCAAGTCCATTCAGGAGCTACCCCCGCCAAAGAATAAAACAAGAGGTAATGAGTCTGTTGGGAAGGTTAAATTACATCGGTAGGTTTATTGCTCAGCTTACCGCAACCTGTGAACCCATATTCCGTCTGTTGAAGAAAGACGTTGCGATAGAATGGACGACAGAATGTCAGGAAGCGTTTGACCAAATCAAAGGGTATCTGTCAAACCCACCCGTACTAGTTCCGCCTGAACCGGGTAGACCCCTGATTCTTTATCTGACGGTTTTGGAGAATTCGTTCGGCTGCGTACTGGGGCAGCATGATCTTACTGGCAGGAAGGAACGGGCCATTTACTACCTCAATAAGAAATTCACGGTCCACGAGGTCAAGTACACTCATCTAGAAAAGACATGTTGCGCTTTGACTTGGGTAGCCCAAAAGTTGAAACATTATTTGTCTTCTTACACCACTTACCTCATTTCGCGTTTGGATCCGTTTGAAGTATATTTTCCAGAAACCTATGCCTACAGGGAGGTTGGCAAAATGGCAAATATTACTAACAGAGTTCGACATCATATATGTGACAAGGACGGCTATGAAAGCTCAAGCCCTAGCCGATCACTTAGCTGAGAATCTGTCGATGACGGATACGAACCTTTGAGGACGTATTTTCTGGACGAAGAAGTATTGCAAATTGATGGGTTAGAACTAACCGAGGAGCCAGGGTGGAAGCTTTTCTTCGACGGAGCGGCGAACGCAAAAGGAGTCGGAGTAGGGGCGTGCTTATCTCTGAAACAGGACATCATTATCCTGTTACTGCTCAACTGCGTTTTCATTGTACCAATAATATGGCTGAGTACGAGGCATGTATCTTGGGGTTGCGATTAGCGGTGGACATGGATGTACGGGACGTCTTGGTCTTGGGGGACTCGGACCTTCTGGTACATCAGATTCAGGGAGAATGGGAAACCAGAGATTTAAAGCTTATCCCGTATCGTCGGTGTTTGCATGATCTGACCAAGCGCTTTCGATCAGTAGAATTCAGGCACATCCCAAGGATGCATAATGAGGTTGCCGACGCTCTAGCTACTTTGGCGTCAATGCTACATCACCCGGACAAGGTCCGTGTCGACCCGTTGCATATCCAAGTCCGGAATCAACATGCTTATTGTAATATGATAGAAGAAGAGATGGATGGTGAGCCATGGTTTCATGATGTCAAAGAGTACCTCAGGTTAGGAATATACCCAGAGCAGGCAACCGGAGATCAAAAGAGGGCTATTCGGCGGCTGGCGAACGGATTTTTCCTTAGTGGGGGGGTACTGTACAAAAGAACCCCAGATTTGGGATTGTTAAGATGTATAGATGCGAGTCAAGCCACAACAGTGATGACGGATATACACTCCGGAGTTTGTGGACCACACATGAGCGGGTATGTATTGGCAAAGAAGATTCTTCGAGCAGGATATTACTGGCTCACTATGGAGCGTGATTGTATAAGTTTGCGAAGATGCCATCAGTGTCAGGATACACGGAGATTTGATTCATTCTCCACCGACTGAATTGCATACAATGTCAGCACCATGGCCGTTTGTCGCATGGGGTATGGATGTTATTGGACCTATAGAACCTGCGGCTTCCAATGGTCATAGGTTCATTCTGGTAACGATCGACTATTTTACCAAGTGGGTGGAGGCCAAAACCTTCAAATCGGTAACCAAGAAGGCGGTGGTAGACTTCGTACATTCCCACATCATCTGTAGGTTTGGAATTCCAAAGATAATCATCACAGATAACGGTGCAAATCTTAACAGCGGATTGATGAAAGAGGTATGTCAACAGTTCAAGGTTACACACCGAAATTCCACACCATATCGTCCCAAAGCAAATGGTGCGGTTGAGGCAGCAAACAAGAACATAAAGAAGATATTGAGGAAGATGGTAGAAGGGTCAAGGCAGTGGCATGAAAAGTTACCATTTGCACTATTGGGTTATCGCACTACCGTCCGGACTTCGGTAGGTGCAACTCCTTACTTGTTGGTGTACGGGACTGAAGCGGTAATACCCGCAGAAGTTGAGATTCCATCCCTCCGAATTGTCGCTGAAGCTGAGATCGACGATGATGAATGGGTCAAAACCCGATTAGAGCAATTGAGCTTGATCGACGAAAAGAGATTGACAACGGTATGTCATGGCCAATTGTATCAAAAGAGAATGGCAAGAGCATATAACAAGAAGGTACGTCCCAGGAAATTTGAAGTGGGACAACATGTGTTGAAGAGAGTTCTACCACATCAGGCCGAAGCGAAAGGCAAGTTCGCTCCAAATTGGCAAGGACCGTTTGTTGTGACTAGGGTATTATCCAACGGCGCGCTATGTCTAACTGATATTGAGGGAAGATGCACTGATATGGCTATCAATTCCGATGCGGTCAAGAGATATTATGTGTAATTCTTTAATGTATTTGTCAACGATTGGTTTCGTTTGTGTGTATTTTGGCATTTTTCGGAGAATGAAATGACAGAGGCAATTTTTCTACTACTCAAACACTTTAACCTTTGTTTTCCCCTTTGAGCCTTAATAATTCTTTCATATACCCTCTTTCGGAATCACCAAGGAAGATGTGTAACAAAATAGAAAAAGAAACAAAGAAAAGACACAAGAAAAAGTGAACTACGTTCGACCTGATTCCTCAAGAAGGATACGTAGGCGCCACACGGCTCGGTCATAATAAAATAAAAATCAAAGATTCCCCAAGCAACAAAACTGGGGCAGAAGTCATTGTGTCGTTTGAAAGATAGGGTGGATTCCGAAAGTTGTAATGAGCTAACCATTGAGGTTAAACCCCTTTTCTTTAGCCTCACGCGCAAAAACCACATTAAATGACCAAAAAAGACCTCTCGATCGGTATTTGAGAAGTGCCAAGTCATGCAAATAAAAACCAAAAGCGACACTCTGATCCTCGATTGAATCCAGGATGCACAAGCCGAAAAGGGATAATGCTTTAGAGGGAATCGCGTGGGCGATACCCCAGTCTGGAAAGAAAGCAAAACGAGAGAGCCTTAACGGTGAAAACCCTCGCGGGCATCTTAAGGCGAAGAAAGTTGAGAGAAATAAAATGAGAGAGTCTTATGGTGAAAACCTTTACGGGCACCCTAAGGCGGCGGGAGATAGAGAGAAATGAGAGAATCTCATTAGTGAAAACCCTTCAAAGGGCACTATGAGGTGACAAGGCGAGAGGTTTGCAAGGTGTCGGCATGAGACGAGGTTGGGACATTCGTGTGCTTCTAGCAAAACACGGCCATCAGAAAGTGATTGACATGAATAGACTCGGTAGATTAATCTCAAAAGCGCGGCATAACCATTGGATCAGTCACACATTCAGATAAGTTTTTCCTATGTTTGAGTTCAGAAAAGTTTTCCTTTTCTTTTGTCATTTGCGGTCAGCAATCTTTTTCTTTTCCTTCGTTTTCGAAAATTGATTTTTCAAAGCTTACTACCAAGTCTCCCAAAGCAGTATAATGAAAATGAACAGGCGTGGAACGAGGCAATAAGGTAGAAGTCGTTCCGATAGTAAGATTGGAACAACAGATCACCGGCTAAAAGAGTCGGATCAAACCAAAGGTTGGAATAAAAGGGAGAGATGAGAAACCATCTGTGGAAAGAGCATCATCCCCAGCAAGTGTCAGCGGCGCTCCCAAAAGATCGAGGGAGGCCAAGCAGCTGAAAGAGAAAAGGAAAATAGCCCCCAACAAGAGTGGCACGACCACTCACTGCGTTTTGAAACTAACAATTTTTCTTTGATTTAAAGCGGGAAAATAGGGTTCGTCGGCAGAAAAGCATGCCACGTAGAAGGTCATCAAACTGAGGCAGAAAATTTTCTCCGATTGCGAAAATTTTCTTGAAAGCAAAACACCCAGTGGATAAGGATGGAAAACAACGCGAGATTTCGGGAAATGCCCGTTCCGAGCAGAATGGTATTGAGAGAGGCCGGAAAACACGAGGGGTGATCTTTGAGCCCGGTATCATCCCCAGCAGTCGTTGGAAAATGAAACACTAACTCTGAGATTCCCCCAGCAGCATTATATCCCATAAGCTTTTCAAGGAGGCCAAAGCATAGTCCCAGAGGAGGTCTGGGAAGAAGGAAGAGGAAAAGGGTTCCCCCGCCAGGGTAATCCACAGTTAATGACATTTCAACCCCCGGCGAGTCCGAGAGAGAATGAGGGGTGAAGGAAATAAAGAATACTTCCCCAGCAGCATCATCACTAGCAGGTAAATAGGCAGTTCCGAAGATATCTCCAGCAGCCAAAGGAAAAGTAGCACGGCTCAAGGGGAAGGCAATTCCAAGACAAGATAATTCAGAAGAAAAGGTGGCCCAAGAGGCAATGCAGGAAGAAGAAAACGGTACAAAAGGCAAAAGAAGGTGATCATGGATAGGATGAAATTAGTGAGTTGTAGTCGAAGTCAGGGAGCCCGCCTGGAGAATGGAGTGGCGATTTAGTTTTGAAGTTGTAGTTGAAGTCAGGGAGCCCGCCTGGAGAATGGAGTGGCGATTTAGTTTTGAAGTTGTAGTTGAAGTCAGGGAGCCCGCCTGGAGAATGGAGTGGCGATTTAGTTTTGAAGTTGTAGTTGAAGTCAGGGAGCCCGCCTGGAGAATGGAGTGGCGATTTAGTTTTGAAGTTGTAGTTGAAGTCAGGGAGCCCGCCTGGAGAATGGAGTGGCGATTTTATTTTGAAGTTGTAGTTGAAGTCAGGGAGCCCGCCTGGAGAATGGAGTGGCGATTTAGTTTTGAAGTTGTAGTTGAAGTCAGGGAGCCCGCCTGGAGAATGGAGTGGCGATTTAGTTTTGAAGTTGTAGTTGAAGTCAGGGAGCAGGTCTTGAAACCAGTAACCCACCATAAAGCATAGGGTTACAACAAGAGATCCCAGCGCAAATTCAAGCGCATGAGTCAAAGGAGAGGAGGTAATGAAGGAAAATTTTCCCAGCATCATTATCCTCATCCGGCAAGTAAACAGTTCTAAAGACATCCCCAGCAGTCAGGAGGGAAAGCAACACGACCCAGGAAGAAAGCAATTCCGAAACAAGGAAATTTAGGAGAAAAGATGGTTCAAGAGTCGATGCAGCAAGAATAAAATGGTACAAGAAGTAAAGGAAGGCGATCTTATTTTGAAGTTGTAGTCGAAGTCAGGAAGCCCGCCTGAAGAATGGAGTGGCGATTTACTTTCGAAGTTGGTTGAGGAAAGCGGTAGAGTATAACGGAAATCCCCGACATGAATCCAAGTTCATAATCGGAAGGAAGACAACAAGGATCAGAAAGATAGATTCAGACTTCGAAGGAGAATAGTTCGAAGATTACAAGGAAGGGACCAATGGTCGGAGTTCGGCAATCAAGATATGCCGAAATAACAATTGTCAGAAGAGAAGAAGCATCAGAAGGAACATCAAGTCAGACATAATAGAAATGAACATGACAAAATCAAGTTGAAGAGATAGATAAGATTTCACAATACTGTAACTTAGTCTAGCTTCTTATTTTGTTTAGCACGATGTAACAAGGAGGTCAGTTAAGCAGTGGCAATAGCAGCAACAGCAGTAACAACAAGACCACATCAGTCATGGTAGTCCCAGCTACCAAAACTTCACGAACTACACTGACCTGATTCATGTTTCGCCTCGGATATGTAGGCAACCTCTGAAGCAGGGTGCGGTCAAAGCTTTTCAAAATGCTTCACAATGGAATACTCGAACGGGTAAAAATCGTTCATAGTCGCTCACTTATCTTTGCACTGAAACTCTTCGTGTTCCCGGGCAAAGAGGGGCAGCTGTGAGCACGTGATTTTTACCCTACACATGAGTTGTTCCTATAAAATTCAGAATAAATGTTTTTCCCTATTTTCTAAATTTTGTGTGAATTTTGTGTTAGTTGTTTTGCATGTTGTTTGCGTGTGATATATGAAAATACGAAATTTGCATCTTTGGGAAATTAATTCGTTTTCTAACAAATTAAAGAAAAAAAAATCAAAACTTAGTTAGCTTTTAAATTGAAAAAAAAAAGAAGGAAATTAGTTTAATAGTTTTAATAAAATCCAAATAGTTACAATATAGGAAAAAATAATAGAAAACACAAAGCAAAATCGAAATGCAATAAATACAAAGGAAAATACAATACATTACTTAAATGGGACGACTTGGGCTAAAATCCCTAACCCTTCAGTGGCCCAAATGCAAAACGCCCCAGCCCAAATCACGCTAAACTACCCGGCCCAGTTAATCCGCCCCAATCCCAAACGACCCCGTTGATCTGGACCGTTGGATTCTCGTGATCCAACGGCCAAAATTCAATTTAATTTTTAATATACCAAAATACAAAATTCCACCCCAAACCCTTATCACCCGTCATACACACACCTCGTCTCCTTCAGAGACAAACAGCCCGGTTCCGCCGTCCACCACCGCGCTCCGCCGGCCGGAAATCGCTTCCGCCGGCGGCGTTCATCCAAACACTTCCATTTTAACACCAATTGATCCCCTCACCCTCCTCTACACGAATCCGTGGTCCGTTAACTTCGAATCATTCCCAAACGTCTCGAATCTTCAATTGAAGATTCGAGCAAAATCGAAAACCACCCCATTCAAGCCCAAACTCACACAAAACCCTCACCTGACCTCCCCCATAGCCAATCAAAGCTTATTTTGTTTCGAATCCCACCCGAAACCACCAAGCCCCAAAAATGTCGTATGAACCCTAGTTTTCAAAATTAGGGTCTCCGTTTAGATTCGAGAGAAATTGAGGCTGTTTGAAAACGACTCACTTAAAGTCCGTTAGACTCCAAATTCAAGTCTGAGCTCAAAATGGCCCGGTTCTTGCTTTGATTTCAATTTCTTCCGAGGTAACCTCCCTTTTCCTATCTATTTCAATTAGATATTTGTTGTTTGTATATTTGTTTAGTTCAATTCGTTTGATTTCTTTTCATTCCTGTTGGCCGTCCATATTTGTCACTTCTTCTCAAGGACCTTTTATTTGGTCAATTACTCTTCTATGTTGTTTGTTTGATTACATATGTGGTCAAATGCGTATTCGCTTCGAATAGCGTCGTCGAATACTTGGTTTTCATTTTTGGCCGAGATTTTAGAATCACTGTTTTGCCGATTAATTTGTTATCCATGTTGTGTGTTGTAATTAATTGAATGTCGTCGCTTAGCTATACGAATTTTCCCGTTAAAGCACTGGATGGTGATTAAGGTTGGTGATTTGATCCGAAGTCATTACCAAGCTAAATGCTTGAACTGTTTGTGACTAAATTGAGTCCTGGATATGATGTGGCTGTTAGCACCAGTTATTAGTCAGAATTAGCATTTTAAAACATTTCTAATGCCCTGCACATGAAGCTGGACAGTGGAGCCTGCTGTCACAGCAGGGCACTTAGCCTTGTCTGGACAGAGATTATTGTTTAACTAATAAAGCCCATACATGGACAATGGATAGTGGGAGTTCAGGGAGCAATAGGGTCTGGGCAGAGATAGGAATGGGCAGGGGTATTAGTTTAGTTAGGGGCACCATTAGGAGCTGGGTTAAAAGCTATATATATAGGCTTAGGACTGGATTTGGAAGGGGACTGAAAAAAAAACATACACGGATTTGAGATAAAAACATACATACACAGCTTTGAGGGAGATAGTTTGAGAGAAAAGTAAGGAAGAAAACATTGTGCTTCTTCACTGTCTCACTGTTTTATTAAGCTCGGATTGGGTTTTTGTATTGGTTTATTGCCATTTGGTCCCTGGTTTGCTGTGTGGTATTGTGTTTGACTGTTACTAGTTTGGAGTGTTGTGTTTGTTGTTGAGTGTTGTGGTGTTTGGGCCACTGCTGGTGCTGAGTTTGGTTACTGCTGTGGTCTGTGTCTGGGTGTTATTTGTTGCTGTGTTTTGGCTACTGTTTTTTCTCCTGTTGCTGCTGTTGGTATTGCTGTTCTGTGTTGTTGCTGCTGATTCACTGTTGTTGTTGCTTCATTGCCATAGCTGATCCTTTAGTCCTTCACTTTTGTCCATTTCCAGGTACACATTCATGAGCTTATTTTGATGTAACTAGGAAGAGAAGCTGAGAAATGAAATGCTCATATTTGTTGATAGGGTTTCTTTTGTTATCCAAATGGACAGATTGTAGTTAAGTAAATGTAATGAATATTAGTTCTTAAATCTCATGCCATACGGATAATAGACATGTATGTATATCTTTGTGGAGTGTTGATCCATTTCAATTCATTCCCAGCAGCATGAAAAATCTGCTAGTTGTAGGTTCTTGGTTTAAGTTTGCATCATTAGTTTAAATGTAGTATAGTTTAGTACTTCAGTAGGGATAATAATCACCTTCCATTTCAGTGTGTTATTTCAAAATTCCCAGTCATAATATCGTTGGTTGAAGTCGATTGAGATAAAGTTGGTAGTTCTCGAATGTTAGTGATTTAAATGTTGGGGATTAATGTGAAGCTCAGTAGTTGTTAAAACAAAACATTAGGTCCACTTGTCGGCAATTGGGTACAATTGAAGGATTTTGGTATATATATTTTGACATAGCATAAGTTTGGGCTTCCGAGTTAGGTAGTGGTGATAATTAAGAGGTTTACCCCCTTTTGTTTGGAATTAGACTTGAACTTGAAACTCGAATTTCACCTCGTTGATTAAATTAGGATAAGTTAGTTTAAAGGGATAATTGACACCAGTCACTCTAAAATTCAGTTGACACGTTAGTATAAGTATTTGTACATTTGACGTTATAAAATTTTCTTAGTTTAATCGATTCGCCCGAGTCATTGACAGAAATCAAAGTAGCTAGAAATGAGAAGTTCAAATATAAGATTTAACCGAATAATGCTTAAATAACAATTAGTCACTAGGTTTCACTCACGATTTATAATTAGAGATGAAACATATACGAAAAGGTAATATCTATGGGTCGACCTTCAAATAAACAATGAGATGGAACTCGTGAGAGAACAAAAACACACGGGGCCCTCGAATAATTGTCATGAGAACTTAGATTTGGAAAGACCGTTTAGTGAATTTCACGGTCCTTTCCCAAAGTTAAATAGACGATAGACTCTTTAGGCACGACTTGAAATGAAATTACTTTCCTAAATACGGGTGCACATTTATGTGACCCAAATCTTACTCCCGGCGAAACTGAAGCGCATTAAAGTCACAGGCGTACCGGTTGCGCTGTGATTCGAAATGTGTTTTTCGTGACGTCGCAATTCTTCTAAAAATAAAAGCGGAGCATTAAAAATACATAGTTAAAATATATAAAGAAATCAGATAAAAGCAAAAAGTGCAGTTGAGCGACCGTGCTAAAACCACGGAATCCGGGAGTGCCTAACACCTTCTCCCGGGTTAACAGAGTTCCTTATCCGGTTTTCTAGTTTCGCAGACCATATTACAAAGTCATAAATTTCCTCGGTTCGGGATCAGACCGGTGACTTGGGACACCATTATTTTCCAAGTGGCGACTCTGAATTTAATAAATGGATCCCGTCTCGATTGTCCTTTAATTGGAAAAACTCCCTCGTGCCCCGCGGGTGCGTAAAAAGGAGGTGTGACACCACCAACTGTCCCCATTCAAGATCATCCTCCAGCTGCAGAGGTTCCAGCAGCACCTGTTCAGGCACCAGCTGTGCCTATTGTGATTCCAGGTCTTCAAGAGATCCTAGCTTAGATCTTGACAGTTTGCACTGACCTGGCTCAGGCAGGTTTCAGCCTCCACTACAATATCTACATCCCAGACCGGAGGTGGTCATCAGACCCCCATACCTTGCACTCCAGACTAGGTAGTGCAGGGTCTTCAGACACCTGAGGCACCACCAGTCCAACCGATGGCTCCAGTTTAGTCGGTTATTCAGGTTCAGGGTGACAGCGTCCCAGTGATGCCTGACGACGAGCAGCGTCATCTTGAGAGGTTTAGCAGACTTTCACCTCCTATATTCAGTGGTACTTTGGGCGAGGACGCCCAAGGCTTTCTCGACAAGTGCCTTCGTATGCTTCGCACATCAGGGATTCTTGAGTCGAGTGGGGTATCATTTACTACTTTCCAGTTTCAGGGAGCAGCCTTCACATGGTGGGAGGTTTATGAGCACCGTAGGCCGGTTGGTGCAGCACCACTGACATGGCAAGGTTCTCCACTATTTTTCTGGAGAAGTGGATACCTCGATCTCAGAGGGATGAGCTACCCAGGCAGTTTGAGTGGCTCCGTCAGGGGGATATGACAGTGTCATAGTATGAGGTTATATTTACAGAGTTAGCCAGATACACACCATGGATGGTTCGTACTGATCGGGAGAGGATCGGGCGCTTTGTGGATGGATTTATTTATCCATTCGTATCTTGATGACCCGAGAGAGGGTCCGGAGTCATTCATTTGAGGATGCAGTTGATATCGCTCGCGAAATTGAGACAGACCGTCACCGAGAGCGAGAGGAGAGAGAGGCCAAGAGGCCTGGGGATCAGGTAGTTCCAGTGGTACTCAGTCTAGAGGCCAGAGTCAGCGGAGTCGAGGTCGTTCTTATAGATCTTCACAGCCAACCCGCTCAAAGTATCGTGGGTCATCTTCTGGCTGAGGTCATCAGGGTTCTTACCAGGGCCAGCCATCTCTCGGTGCCCTACCAGCTCAGAGCTCATCTCAGGCTCCATATGTTCAGGGTTCTTCCCGATCGAGTTCTTCGGCTAGTTACTCTGGTGCGAGGGGTTCCCTTCAGTCCCAGCCCCCAGCACCTAGGAATTGCTTTGAGTGTGGGAGTTTGGGGATATTCGCAGAGAGTGTCCCTGTCTTGTATCTAGGCCTTTTCAGAAGAGGGGACAACCCTCATCATCTGGTCTATCTACTTCAGCACCTGCCCCGCCAGTTAGGGGTGAGAGTCAGGCAGCCAGGGGTCGCCCTCGAGGGGGAGGCCGATAATATGGTTAGGTTCGTTGCTATGATCTTTAGGGTCGTTCAGATGCAGTTGCTTTAGACGCTGTTATTAGAGGTATTATTTCAGTATGCCACAGAGATGCCTTAGTTTTGTTCGATCCAGGTTCCACTTATTCCTATGTATCTTTATATTTTTCTCCTTATTTGGGCATGACCCGAGGGTGTCTTGCATTGCGCGTGCATGTATCTACCCCGGTGGACGATACTATTATTGTGGACTATGTGTACTGATCCTACCTTGTTACTATTGGGGGTCTAGAGACCCGAGTAGACTTTTTGCTATTGAGCATGATTGATTTTGATGTCATTTTGAGCATGGACTGGCTATCTCCGTGCCACGCTATTCTAGACTGTCATGCTAAGACAGTCACTTTGGCTATGCTGGGTATTCCGAGGATCGAGTGGTGAGGCATGACTGATTACGTACCCAGCAGGGTAATATCTTTCCTCAAGGCCCAACGGATGGTTGGGAAGGGATGTTTATCGTATTTGGCATTTGTATGGGACGTTGGAGCTGAGACTCCCAATATTGATTATGTTCTCGTTGTGAGGGATTTTCCTGATGTGTTTCCCTTGGACCTGCCGGGCATGCCGCCAGACAGGGATATTGACTTTGGAATTAATTTGGTGTCGGGCACTCAGCCTACTTCTATTCCTCCTTATCGTATGGCACCAGCTGAGTTAAAAGAATTGAAGGAGCGGCTTTAGGAACTCCTAGATAAGGGGTTCATTCGGCCGAGTGTGTCACCGTGGGGTGCACCGGTCTTGTTTGTCAAGAAGAAGGATGGCTCAATGAGAATGTGTATTGATTACAGGCAAATGAACAATGTAACAATGAAGAACAAGTATCCTTTGCCACACATTGATGATTTATTTGATCAACTCCAAGGAGTTAGGGTATTCTCGAAGATTGATCTTCATTGAGGCTTTCACCAGCTGAATATTAGAGATTCTGATATTATGAAGACAGCCTTCAGGACGAGATATGGGCACTATGAGTATCTTGTGATGTCTTTTGGGCTAACCAATGCCCCAACCGTGTTCATGCACTTGATGAATAGTGTGTTCTGGCCGTATTTTGACTCCTTCATGATCGTGTTTATAGATGATATCCTAGTGTACTCTCGTATCCAGGAAGAGCATGCTCAGCATCTGAGAATCGTATTATAGAGGTTGCGGGAGGAGAAGCTATATGCCAAGTTCTCCAAGTGCGAGTTCTAGCTCGAGTTTGTGGCTTTCCTGGGGCACGTGGTGTCCAGCGCTAGTATTCAGGTAGATCCGAAGAAGATAGAGGCAGTGCAGAGTTGGCCTAGACCGACCTTAGTCGCTGAGATTCGTAGTTTCCTGGGATTGGCAGGGTATTATCGCTGATTTGTTCAGATATTTTCTTCTATCACTACACCCTTGACTAGGTTGACTCAGAAGGGTGCTCCATTTGTGTGGTCCGAGGAGTGTGAGGAGAGCTTTCAGAAGCTCAAGACAACATTGACCACGATGCCAGTTTTGATATTGCCGTCAGCTTCAGATTCTTATACTGTGTATTATGATGCCTCGAGAGTTGGCATTGGATGTGTGTTGATGCAGGAAGGTAGGGTTATTACTTATGCTTCTCGCCAGTTGAAGCCTCATGAGAAGAACTACCCTGTGCATGATTTGGAGTTAGCAGCCGTAGTTCACGCTCTAAATATTTGGAGACATTTCTTGTATGGTGTTTCTTGTGAGGTGTATACTGATCATTGCAGCCTTCAGCATCTGTTTAGACAGCAAGATCTTAATTTGAGACAGCGGAGGTGGCTTGCGTTGCTTAAGGGATTATGACATTACCATATTGTATCATCCGGGGAAGGCCAATATTGTGGCCGATGCTTTGAGCCGTAAGGCAGTCAGTATGGGCAGCATAGCTTATATTCCAGTTGGGAGAGGCCCTTTGCGTATGATGTTCAGGCGTTGGCCAACCGGCTAGTGAGGTTGGATATTTCTAAGCCGAGTCGAGTGTTGGCTTGCATGGTTTTTCGGTCCTTTTTATATGATCGCATCAAAGAGCGTCAGTATGATGATCCACATTTGCTTGTCCTTATGGACAAAGTTCAGCACGATGATGCCAGAGATGTGTCTATTAATAGTGATGGTGTTCTGAGGATGCAGGGTCGGATCTGTGTGCCCAATGTAGATGGCATTCAAGAGTTGATACTAGAGGAGGCTCACAGCTCGCGATACTCCATTCATCTGGGTGTCGCAAAGATGTGCCAAGACTTGCGACACCATTAATAGTGGAGGAAAATGAAGAAGGATATTGTTAGTCGTGTAGCCAGATGTCTCAACGTATGGTTATTCTTCAGCGTATGGTTATTCCTGGCGGTGTTCTTCAGCGTATGGTTATTCCTGAGTGGATATGGGAGTGGGTTCCCATGGATTTCGTGAGTGGTCTCCGTCGGACTTCGAGGAAGTTTGATTCAGTGTGGGTGATTGTTGATCGGCTGACCAAATCTGCACATTTCATTCATGTATGTACTACTTATTCATCGGAGTGGTTAGCAAGGATCTTCATTCTTGAGATTGTTAGATTACATGGGGTTCCGGTGTCTATCATATCAGATAGAGGTACTCAGTTAACTTCTCAGTTCTAGAGAGCATTTCAACGGGAGCTGGGTACGCAGGTAGAGTTGAGCACAATTTTTCACCCTCAGACAGACGGACAGTCTGAGCGCACTATTCAGATCTTGGAGAATATGTTGCGTGCTTGTGTGATCGTTTTGGAGGTTCATGGGATGAGTTTTTGCCACTTGGAGAGTTTGCTTACAACAATAGTTATTAGTAGAGTATTCAGATGGCCCCGTATGAGGCATTGTATGGTAGGCGGTGCAGATCGCCTGTGGGATGGTTTTAGCCTGGCGAGGCCAGATTGATAGGGACTGAGTTAGTTCAAGATGCTTTGGAGAGAGTGAATTTGATCCAGGAGAGGCTTCGCACAGCACAGTCGCACCAGAAGAGTTATGCGGACCGTAAGGTTCGAGATGTGTCTTTCATGGTTGGCGAGATAGTCTTGTTGAAGGTTTCACCCATGAAGGGTGTTATGCGGTTTGGGAAGAAAGGGAAGTTGAGTCTCAGGTTCATTGGTCCTTTTGAGATACTTAGGAGGATTGGGGAGGTGGCATATGAGCTAGCTTTGCCACCCAGCTTGTCCAGTGTGCATCCAGTATTCCATGTGTCTATGCTCTGTAAGTATGTCGAGGATCCGTCTCATGTGTTGGACTTCAGTATGATTCAGCTTGATGGTGATCTATCTTATGATGTGGAGCCAGTGGTTATTCTGGGTCGACATGTTCGAAAGTTGATGTCCAGGGATATTGTTTCAGTAAAGGTGCAGTGGAGATGTCAACCCATGGAGGAGGCTACTTGGGAGACCGAGCAGGAGATGCGGGGTAGATATCCCCACTTATTTGAGACTCCGGGTATATTTTTTGACCCGCTCGAGGACGAGCATTTGATTTATTTGGGGAGAATGTGACGACCCGGTCCGTCGTCACGTGAGTTACCACCCCCTTTCCCTCGTTATATGCATGTTCATGTTTCAATATATGTGTTTGGTGAATTTGAGTCAATTCGAATTGAGTTTGGTGGAAAATGAGACAAATAGTCTCTTTGATAAAGGAATAGTTTGGAAAAGTCAACCGTACGTTAACTTGTGATTTAAAGGGATCGGAATTGAATTCTGATGGTTCGGTTAGCTTTGGGGGATCATTTGTGGCTTAGGAGAGTGATCGGAATTGAATTTGGAGGTCTGGTGTAGAATTAGGATTGAATTGGCGAAGTTGGAATTTTGGCGAATTTCGGCCGATAGGTGAGATTTTGATCCAGGAGTCGGAATGGAATTTCGACAGTTGTAGTAGCTTCGTTAGGTGATTTTGATATATTTTCAAATTTTCAGGTCATTCGGATATCGTTTGGTCGAGTTTTTTATTGGATGTTGGTTTCAGAAGTTTTGGTTGAAACTTAGGCTTGAATCCGCCTTAATTTAAAGATTTTTGTATTTAAGGGCGTGTTTTTATGATTGGAACAAGTTCGTATGATGATTTAGAGTGGGTTTGTATTTTTGGTTGAGGTCCCGGGGGCCTCGGGATGAGTTCGGGTGGTTAAACGAGGAAATGCTGGATTTGGGATTTGCTAGTATGAAATTTGCAGCAGTGGTTTCCGCTTCTGCGGAAGGGAGATCATGGAAGCGGCTCTGCAGAAGCGGTGAGACCAATCGCGGATGCGAGTCTTTGGGAAGCCCAGCAAAATCCACAGAAGCGGATGTTTTGTCGCGGAGGCGGGCCCGCAGAAGCGGGAAAATACCCGCAGGAGCGATAGTGAGCGGAATGGGAGGTTTCGCGGAAACGGGGCAATTGTCGCATGTGCTATCTCGCAGAAGCGAGAGATAAACTGCATAAGGGGTTGGGGGTTAAGTGAATGTCGCAGAAGTGACCATAATTCCGCAGAAGCGGAGCTGCTGAAGCGGCTCAGGAGTCGCAGAAGCAAAACCCCTGAAGGGTTTAATGCTTCAGTTTGGTTCGAAATTTCAGAAGTGATAAAACAATTGGAGATTCGAACTTAGAGAAGAATTGGGTGATTTTGAGGAGGAAATTGAGGAGTATCATCAGGTAAGAACTCTTGGACCCAAAATTATGTTATTACATTGATAAATCATGGATTTAATCTCTGAAAATGGAAGAATTGAGGTGTAAAAATGGAGGGTTTTGCTCTAAGCCTGGGAAACAAAAAATTGATGATTTGAATGGGCAAACAGATTCCGATTTTGATTAACTTTATATGTATGGACTCGTGGAGAGTCGAGGATATTGAAAATGTGATTTTCATAATTTTTTGAGAAGCGGGCCTGGGGCTCGGGGTTTTGGAAACTTCGTGTTTTTGGATGTTTTTCGAGTCCTTTCGATTAGATTATGATTCATTAGCCTATTTTGATGTATTCTTATTAGTTTTGATCAGATTTGGCACCTGAGGAGGTCTATTTGCAAGGAAAGTGCAATGTGAGCTAGGACTATGGCCGGATCGAGGTGAGTGGCAGTAATGAATAATATACTAAGGGTTTGAAACCCCGTATTTGCACTATATAGTGCTATGTTGAGGTGAAACACACGTCATGTGACGAGCGTGGTGATATTGTGAATTGGAATTTGGACTTGGTCCCCCCCGATTGATAGTTTACTGTGTATATTAACTGATATTGAGCTTATATCCGTATATTTGGGGCTAGTTGCCATGTTTGGGGCCTTGTGCTGATCTGTAGAACCTTAGGGTCCCTAAGTTAGGGAAGCCTGTGGAGCTAAATGACCCCTCTATCATGTCGAACACATACTCTCTGTCGTACTCTTAGCTGTATAGCATGACATGAATCGGTACTAGAAGTGTACTCTAAGTGAGAATACCTAGGGTTAAATACCTTGTTCTAGCTGAGTGGGCCCGAGAGGCCAAGTCTATAGTGACTGAGAGGGGTCGAGGACCCATCGTGAGGTATTGATATATATATATCGGATCGGGCTGCACGCCGCAGCAGTATATACATATACATGTATTGGATCGGACTGCACGCCGCAGTATTATATATATGATATATATATATATATATATATATATATATATATATATATATATATATGGATCGGACCGCATGCCGCAGTAATATATATTTATATGGATTGGACTACACGCCGTAGTATTATAGCGCTTGGGCTGAAGGAGTCCCTCTGGAGTCTGCACACACCCCCAGTGAGCGCAGTTACATATTATTGGATCGGGCTGCACGTTGCAGCATTTTATATATCATATTGGATCGGTCGCACGCCGCGATATTATATCTATTGGATTGAGCCGCATGCCAACATTATATATATTATATATATATATATATATATATATATATATATATATATATATATATATATATATATATATATATATATATATATATATATATATATATATATATATATATTGAAACGGACTACACGCCGTAGCAGTATAAGTGAGGATCGGGTTGTGCGTCGCAGCAGTGTTGGATCAGTGTGAGATAGTAGTAGACTGAAACCGGATTTTCCACTTTAGAGATGATTTACCTGTACAGTTGTCCTTAGAACTATTTTGTGTTCTTACGGGTGTTCTTACTTTCAGTTGTTATTTATTGTTACTACTCACTGAGTTGGAAGTACTCACCCTACTCCCTACACCTTGTGTGCAGATACAGGGATCCAGGAGGGCACCTGAGTTTTACATTGCTGTCCTTCCAGTGATGAGGAGACATCGAGGTAGCTGCCGGTGTCCGCATGACCCGATCTCTCCTTTCCTCTATTTATCTCTTGATTATCCTGCTTAGACATCAGTTGTATAGGATTTTCTCCATTGTTAGAGGCTCGGACTTGTGACATCGGATCCATTGGGCTGTATTTCAGTTGCTTTTAATTCTGCACTTGTTATTATTTGCTATGGAAACAGGCTATTTGACATTTAATGAAATATTTTTAATTAATAATTTAACTGGTTATCGAGAAATGGTCGGGCTTGCCTAGCAATATGCTGGGCGCCATCACAACTAGGGTTTGGGTCGTGACAAAATTCTAGTGGTAACTCGATGGGTATTTCATATAAATTACCTAAAGCCTATATTTGCCAACAGGATATATGTATTCCTGAGTCTTTTGTTTTAGTAAAAGATATAGACAGGGATATAATACTTGGTTTTCATTTTTTATAAAATTAATGCCTTTCTTATATTTGGATACAAAAAGTTTTACAGTTACTTATGGTGATAAGAATATCACTTTTGAGTTTATAACTCAACCAGTCTAATGTTTTCTAAATGAGATTATTTCTAATAATATTTCTTCAAAAGAAAATCAAATTGAATTTTTGAAGAATGAAATTTGTTCCATTGTAGTTGATCAAGATTTAAAAAATCCTAAACTAGTTGAGAAAATAAATTTTCTCAAAATTAGTTTTCTACTTCTATTTGTGGTGATCATCCAAATCAATTTTGGAGTAGGAAAAAACATATCATAAATCTTCCTTTTGAAGAAGATTTTTCGGAGGATAATATTCCTACCAAGGCCACACATTGCCAAATGAACTTTGATTATTTAGAGTTATGCAAAAAGGAAATTGACTCCTTACAGCAATAGGGTTTCCTCCAAGTCCAAATGGTCTTGTACTACTTTTTATGTAAACAAGCATGTTGAATAGGAACGAGGAGTTCCTAGATTAGTTATTAACTATAAACCTCTTAATAAGGTTTTGAAATGGATTAGATATCCTATTCCTAATAAGAAGGATCTCCTCGATAGACTTCATAATGCCATTATATTTTCAAAATTTGATTTAAAATCAGGTTATTAGCAAATTCAGATATCTGAATCAGATAGATATAAAACTGCTTTCAAAGTACCAATGGGCCAGTACGAATGGAATGTTATGCCTTTTGGTTTGAAAAATGCTCCCTCTGAATTTCAGAAAATTATTAATGATATCTTTCTTCCTTATACGGATTTCATAATTGTTTATATTGATGACATTCTAGTATTTTCAAAAAATATAGAATATCATTTCAAACATCTTGATTTATTTAAGAAAATTATATTTCAAAATGGTTTATTTATATCAAAGTCAAAAATGATGATTTTCAAAACTTCGGTTAGATTTTTGGGTCATAACATTGAGAATGGTAGGATCACTCCTATCAATAGAAGTATTGAATTTGTTTCTAAATTTCCTGATATAATTACTGATAAAACCCAACTTCAAAGATTTCTTGGTAGTTTAAATTATATCTCTCCTTTTATAAAGGACATTGCTCAGGATACTGCACTTCTTTATGATTGATTAAAGAAGAACCCCAAAGCCTGGACTGATAGTCATATTGAATCAGTCAAAAGAATTAAACAAAAGGTTCATAACCTCCCTTGTTTAACTCTTGCCAATCCTACTTGGGCAAAAATGGTAGAAACAAATGCTTCTGATATTGGCCATGATGGTATTTTAAAATAATGTTCACCATCTGATAAACAAGAATATCTTGTACAATTCTATTATGGAAAATGGAATAACGCCCAGAAAAACTATGCGACTGTAGCGAAAGAACTTCTTGCTATAGTCAAATGTGTTATGAAATTTCAGACTGATTTATATAATCAGAAATTTATAATTAAGACTGATTGCCAAGCTGCAAAATTTATTTTTAATAAAGATTTTAAACATGATGTTTCGAACAATTATTTGCAAGGTGGCAAGCTTTGCTAGCTCCTTTTGATTTTGAAATAATTTATAAAAAAGTAGCTCAAATTAAGTTTTGGGAAGTGTTGGAACTAAAACGTTTTTGTCATGTTTCCTCTTCATATATTCAAGGTCTCAATATCAAGTAATTGAGAACTTACACCCCAAGAAAAATAGAATTTTTTGTTTAATCATTCTAGAACTAACCCAAAAATGACTATACAGGATTCAACTGAAGAAAGGTAAATATCTTTATATACAGAGAGAACTGAATTGGGAGCAATTAATTCTGAAGTTTGGTGATTCATTCAATTAGTCCTTTCTAGTTATGTAGAAATTGTGTACATGCAAAATAGATACACAAGTTTAGCCTTTCTTGTGGAAACAACACGATGATGCATCTTTCATAATCTGGATCAAATAGGTTCTTTGGTACACAACAATGAAAGTGCATTAGAATGTTACCTATGATGTCATACTCTTGTGATCATTGGCTAGAGACAACAATTTAACATAGTAATTAACCATTGGAGATGTCATTTGAGTTTATACAGGCGTCCTTTGTATATCGTTATGTGGAGCTCCTAAACTACTAAATGGAAGATTTCTCAGTGGCCTTTAATTCATGGAAGAGTAATATTTCAACTCCGTTCTTACATTTCTGATCATGTCTCTGCTTGTGTTCATTTCATTTCTTGATATTGAGACTTTTGACTTTTTTCTTGAATATTTGCACATCTGAAGCATACCCAAAAGAATACTTACCCTAAGGGTGTAATGTGGGCCGGTCCCGGACCGGGACCGGGACCGGGACCGCGGGCCTGGCGGTCCCAACGGTCCTGGTGGGCCGGTCCTGCCGAGCCGGTCTTCAACCGGTCCTAAAGCCCGTGACGGGCCGGTCCTTATGCTTAGGACCGCGAGACCGGGACCGGGTAGCGGTCCTGGGCCGGTCTTCGCGGGCCTGGCGGGCCCCAACCGGTCCCAACGGTAATATTTAAATTTTTTATTTTTTTTAAAAAATGGCCCAACGGCCAGATTTAAAAACTAGCCGTTGGAGGTCAAAAATAGCCGTTTTTAGCTATCAAAATTTAGCCAAATGGTCCCCAAACTTTAATATAACCCCAAACTTTATATAATTACACTTTTTCCCAATTCTCAACTATAAATACCCCCTCATTATTTCATTTTAACTCACTAATTCATCAATCTATCTTAATCTCTCTCAATCTCTCTCAATTGCTTATATTATTATTCCAATTTTGTGAAATTTTGTGAAGTTGGTGAATTGAAGTATTCAAGTCTTCAAGTCTTCAACAATTTGCTCATTCCATTGGGGGAGAGAAGATTAATAAAGATATGTCATTTTTAGTAATAAAAATTATTACACAAGTTTTTGATTTATCTCTTAATACAATATATATATCTATTTCATACATATACATATAATATATATACATAATATATATTATATATATACATAACATATAAACTTAATACATATATATAAGTTAAGTTTATATATGTTAAGTATATATATATATTAAGTTTATATAATACTTACCATATATATATATATATATATATAACTTAACTTATATATATAACTTAACTTATATATATACTTAATATAAGTACTTAATACATATATATATATATATATATATATATATATATATATATATATATATATATATATATATATATATATATATATATATATATATATAATAACTTAACTTATATACTTAACTTATATAAACTTAATATATATATATAGTTAACATAGATAAACTTAACTTATATACTTAACTTATATAAACTTAATATATATATATACTTAACATATATAAATTTAACATATATAAATACTAAACATATATATACTTAACATACATACATATATATATATATATATATTAAATTAATTTTAAATATATTTCTATTATATAGAAATGATAAGTTGGTCGACCAGGGGTCGAATAGTCATTTAGCTCAGTAAAACTTTGCTTCACATGTTGCTCACAATAGACTGCACGTGCCTTTTATTCCAAATACAACATCCATTCCTTAGTTTTACATTTTCAGATTGCTCCTTGCTTGTTTCTAAGTTACCAATAACGGCATCGTCTAAAATTTGCGATAAGGTCGCGATAGTCAATTCTTCTAATACAATATATTTGAAAATAAAAATTAAATAATTTTCATCTTCCATATTATTTGAAGACGATTTCAAACTAAATATTTTTATATTCAAAAGTAATTTTAAAATATATAGCTTGTTAAACCTCAAAAGTTAATTACCTTAACACTAATAAAATAATAATTTTAATAAAATTACAATATTGGGCCCGTATACATACACTTAACATATATATAGTTAACATATATATACTTATTAAATAATTTTTTTTTTATTAAAAGCCCACGAAGCCCGCCAGGCCCGGACCGCCAGGCCCGGGACCATGTGGGTTAGGCCCGTCACGGGCCGGTCTTACCCACCAAGCCCACGAAGACCGGGACCACCAGGCCCGGGACCGTTTAGGACCGGGACCGCCAGGACCGGGACCGCAAGGCCCGTTTAGGCCCGGGACCGGCCCAGAATACACCCTTAACTTACCCACAAAACCAAGAAGACACATCTGCCCTACAAGCACATCTCAAAATTTCAGTAAACCATGTAATCTAGAATAGCTCAGTGAGCTCCCGTACCTAGGATTGCAAAAACAGGTATCTCATGTACAAATAAAAATAACTAGGATTAAAAAAAAGTTACAAACGATGTGTTGAAACTAGTGAAAGTATAGAATGACATGGGTAGAGTAAATGGTGCCTCCTAAATCGCCACAGCATAAACAAAACTAGACAGGAATGGGGAGGCCCTTCTTCGCCATGCTATCAAGAACATCATTGAGAGCTTGGCAAAGGCCCATGATCTGCAAAGATTAGCATCGTTGTCAGCACTAGTATCATTTCAATAAATGAAAACAAGAAAAGAATGTTTGGTATGACGGATCATTTTCCAGCGGTTGAAGCAAATAATATGCAAGTTTAGAGTCTAAATAATTTATAAGGAAAGACTTTCTCGCTCATAAATAAAGGGAGTCAATTTCTCCAATGTTTAGCTCCAAGAAAATGACTCCCCAGCATACCAAACTCCCCCTAAGACATAAATTTCAAATAAGAAATAACACTACGAGCATATAGAGTAAATTGCCCAAATTGGTCAGTTATTACGCCTGCCTCCAATTCAGATGTTGATAACTTCTATGACTTGTTTATCACCAAAAACCAGGGTAAATTGATATAAGAGTTAGAGTAGTTTGACGCCCTTTTTTCCTTTTTCTTTCTATTTTTAGGGTCAAAAAGAAATTCCTAAACTTGACACAGCTGTCAAACTGATGAAAAAAGAAACATAAGATAGATTTCCAAGCATGTTAGAAAATAAATCACCTGTTGATCCCACTGTTGCAGTTCTTCAGTGTCATCCTCAAAATGTATGACACCTTCAACCTGACAATAAAATTAACTTAAAGCAGAGCATGTCGAGAAGAGAAGATGAAGGATACAGTTGCCTTAACAAGATGCGGATAGGGAATTAAAGAACAAAATTCTGTACATGTGCTTCCTACCTTTTAACACAAGAAGACATAAAATTGACCAGTTTTCATGAGACAATAGATGGTACAACTATAAAGCAACTCAAATTGTCTCCCAACCGAATTTATCGTAATTTGACAATACAATGCATGTTAAATACAGTCCTATAAATCTCTAGATGTGCTACTAAGAAGCAAGATAGTCATTGAAAATTATTTTTTTATCAGCCGTCATTGAGAATTATTAGACAATTAAAACCTTTATTGCCAATAAGTATTTTGTCAATCATATAAATTATTTAGAGTGGCCTAGAAACAAATTTATCATATGCAACAATATCTTACACGTCAAACTACGATCCAAGCGTACTCACTATCAGCACTACATGTAGGTGGAGATGGAGATCAAGAATGTATACATGGCATGCATGGACACCCTATACCTAAAAAGCTAGCCAGTGACAAGTCATCATCCGATATCATTCCTTCCTCTTTTTAAGGACAAAGATAAGGGCAGATGGCATCACTAATTGAGAAACTTACCTGATCAATAGATCCCCGCATTCTATCTTCGAAAATCATTCTTGAAGCAATTTTCTCAGCCTGCATAATTTTTGTTAGAATTGACTTGGTTTGCAGATGGAAACAAATTACTTATAAAGAAAGCACAATTGCTAATTGATCTCAGACACAAGCACAACCACGGCAAGCAATAAGCAAGTTCTGGGAACATTTTACATTTCCCCATTTAGGATAGGCTTAGTCAAAATATGGTGATTAGATATAAGTAAAGCAAGCTCAATCGCAAATTGATCTTATTACATACAAATGACAACCAATGAACGTGAATAGGGAATACAACCATAAGATGTTGCCCGAAGAATGGTCAATGGGACTAATCACTTATTGCAGATAGATCAACTGCACCATCTACCGCCCAAAAACATCCATTTCTCATATAATTCCAACACCAGCCACACCACTCAGAGCCCAGCCTAATTACAAAACATAGCCCAAGAGTACAACTACTATGCCTTAACACAGGCTACTTGGGATGACATGGAGGCACAACCAGAAAGTTAGCTCAAGAACAGACAGAATCAAGAAAAATAGCTTACCTTTTGAGGGGGAATGCCCAACAAAGTGCCCAACTCGTCAAAACTGTCGCACATCAACAAAGGTATTAGATTAGATAACAGAACCGCATGAACTATGAAAAAATCCAAATCACGAACAAGGAGAAGATAAGCTTCCATTCTACCTTATATTTGTATAAAGTTTGCTAGCACTCAAGAGATTATGTTCAATCATAGCACGATCCAAAACTGTGAAGTTATCAGGCAAAAGTGCTTGCTGTGGGAAACACACAAAAAAATAAAAAAAAATAGAGAGAAAATGAGATAATGTATTTTGTCACTTCAAAAAGTAATTAAGGAAAAAAAAAGGACCTGATGAGGCTTCAACTCTTCTGCAAAAGCATCAATTTCAGGTTTTCTCAAGATTCTCTCCAGATAGACCTAAATATTTCAAATTAAACACAATTTAATTAGAAATAATATCTTAATAACAGAACATCGAAGCACTATATGCACATCCAAAGTAGATGATAGCGCAAGGAAGGGCAACTCAGGCATGAGAGCAAGAGACTTAGCTATGCAGTTTGTATAAAGCTAAGTGAAGTACCTTCTGCAAGATTGGATAGATTTTTAATTTGGAGCAACGCTCATCCTGGTATCATATAAGGAAAAAAGAAAAATATTTTAGCAAAAGGCTGAACAAATTGCATGGAGGGGATCAGTATATCTTCTTTAGTCAGTCATTTGGGACCCCCTAAAAAATCTGATGAACAGAACTTGACATCCTAATATGACAACATGATGGAAATCTTAACTGGAAGTTGTCCAAGAAAACTAATTAATCTCAAATTTCCAAAGGCTATAGTGACAGTTAAGTTTAGAAGATCTTAAGCCCACAGAATGACAAGTCCTCCAACTATCATCACCTAATTCCACTACCATTTCCTAGGTGTTATGCACCTGCCATTTTCTGTCAGTTGTCTGAAATTCTAAGTGAATGTGAGCAATTATCAAATCATTGAATTAGAAAGTTCATACAATTATGACTGAAGCAGTGTCTCTAAAAGTGAACGCGCAAGAAAGTCATAAAATTTGAGACTCAACCAAGAAGAACAAAGCACACTCTTTGAAATTTGCAGAAAATATAAAGGTTACAAAATACATAATATATCGGAATATAACATATAACATGACATGTAGGATTAACGTTACTAATTCCAATATCCAAGATACAACCATGATAATAATAATCCCAATAACTCAACTATATATCATCAAATTATTAACTCAATAACCCTATTTACAATTTCAAATTTTGGTTGTCAATTTATTAGCCATAAAATATCATATCACAACATCATTTCTATGTAACCGTTTCAATAAGGATATTCAAAATTAGCTTTTATGCAAAGAGCAATTTTATTATTAATAATATTGACAATTAGCTATAAGTCTTAATTGCAAAGAGCCATTCTGATATTCTCCTAACATTCGACCTATAATCAAGAAATGGAGAATAGAAGATGATATAGAAAACAACCAAGCATATGAGAAAAAGATTTATTGAGAGCAAAGAGACTGAACGAGAGAAGAAAAAGAGAGGCACAAGGGCATAATAGCAGAAGCAAGTGAATTGCACAAAGAGGAGGAGAAAAAGAAGAATGATTCATCTTGAGAAAGAAACACAATAAGGAAGAAGCAAATCTGGATAATCAAAGAATAGTAGAAGAAGAGCCATTCCAAACCGGAGCATAGGAAAAACAACGAATAAACTGCAGCATATCTGAAGAAAATTTAAATACTTGAATAGAAAAGACACTATTCTATCTTTTTTTCTTGATTTCATCTCTTAAAGCCAATTCAAAGAATTGTCCCTCCTCAATCAAAATATGTCTTAATTCTAGAAGTGCACTAAGCTGATCCGCTTCACCCATGCAAAGCGAGAACCCTCACTTCACATTGTCTCATTACTTTAAGCAACGTAACAGTCGCTTTTAACAGCAATAGGCTAAAGAAGCTCAACAGAGAAATGGACACAACTTAAATCTACATTGTTTCACAGTAGCAAAAACAGGACAAGTACAATAAAAACCACGCCTGCCAATTAGTTGCTTAGCACTATTTGAAAATAACAATAAGAAAAGATTAAAGCTCTGAGTCCTTGCATTCTTACTTTGTACAGTGTGGCAAGTACACGAGATCGTTGAGGACCTGCTGCAGCCAAAATTGTGCACGTCACAGCAGCAGCCAGAGCTTGCTCTAACGCAGCTTCATCAATTTCTCTGTACCACAAAAGACCATCAAGCAACATGCTGTACTAAAGTATAAAATGATAGGCATTGTAACAAGGACAAAGATCAGACATCATAATGTGCGTAACACTGATTATGATGCATGTAACATTATTCAAGCCAAAAGCTAAACCTTTGATCTCGGCACATTAAGTTAAGCATATTCTTAGTTTTCTTAAGCTGTTGACCTTATTAGTTTCGCTCGCATCATAGATTCTACTAACACGGAATTCCTAAACTCAACAAGTACCCATACAAAGAATAAGAGTTAAGGGGGCTGCTGCCTTTTTCCTCGGGGCTTATAAACATTCACAATCACTTAACAAGACAAAATTTTAAACAATCAAAAATTGTTGAAGAAGCATTGTTTTAACCACTACTAGTATACTCTGGAAAACCTTACTCGTCACCAATTTGTCGCTTCTCAATCTGAGAAATGTCATAGTAACGCAAGGCAGCTTCCAAGAATTTTCTCTTCAAATCTAAAATCCTAGCATAGCAAACCTGAAATAATTGTTAAGGAAATATAAGCTGGTGACAGTGACATATTCAAACATGAAAAGTATGCCTATATCATATGACAACAACCTTGTACTGCAAATTCAATACTTCATTCTTGATGCTGTTAACTTTAAAGGAAGCTTTATTAATAAAAGCTTCTGCATTAACTGCATCATCGTCCTGCCAAACAAGGAGTTGGACACTGTTAGAATGTCAAAGAGAGAACCAAAATTATGGAAGTAAACTGAGCTTCCTAAGATTAATGCATCTAAAGAACACACCAATAGGAAGGTACATAGATCTAAAACTCTAACTCCCTTTTTGATAGGTCAGCAGAACAATGCATTTGAAACGGAACCAAAGGGACGCTAAAGTTAACAAATTACATAAGTACCATACAAGCTTTACTTGTCAAGAAAATAGACATCATTGGTACAATTTGCAGAATAAGTTCCACAGGAGTTGTATACTGCACACTCATTTGTATCCTTCTAGAAAAAGATCAGTACAAACTAGTTTGTTTCCTACTAATCCAAAAAACACTCGTCTTTGCTCTTTTTGGAATCCATACAATATTTCCAGAGCAATAAGCAAAAGAAACAATTTGGGACAATAGCCAGCAGGAAAAAGATTTTTTTTACTGTTGCGATACTCGTGGATGTTTGCTTGACATCAGAAAAATAGGAAAAAAGAAAAAGAAAAAGAAAGAAAAATCCAACCTCGAGATATAGACGAGCAATTTGGACACACTTTGAAACTATGAAAGTCTCATCAACAACTCTGCAGAACAAGAGACACCGGGAAGATAGAGATTTCGGGTTTCAATGAAAATTAAGAGACACAGCAGGGAACAAAAGATAAGTAAAAATATAATGAGACCTCATTGCAGAATCTAAATCGATGCCACTGAGCATCTGGGCTGCTTTTGACCATTGTTGTTCAGACTCGTATAACTCTGCAAGTTTTTCCCGAATGATCAACACCTACAAAGATGGGATGCTGTTTTAGAATCTGGCATTAAAAATATAAAAGGTCAAAAGAACCCATATGTCAACATACCAACCCTAAAAACACAACCATTATAATCAACGACTCTATGGTCCCAATATGAGGTGCGCGTATGTGCTGCACTCAAATTCTTTGTTAGCCTGTTATTTTAACTGGTTTTAGCAAAAATTAGGAAGCTAAAATCTGATCGGTCAATTAGAAAGAGGTTATTTTCTGAAAGTTACTTGTTTCGTATCTTTCGCGTCCCTTTTTCTGTAAGTACTTCCCACTCCATTTATGTAACACAGGGAACAAAAGAACATGATTTCAGTCAGTAAATATGGGCCTTCTCCTTTTACAAGACAGAAGCGCGGATTCAATAGTTATCACGTTCATCTCTGTACATTTTCTAGATAGAGTATTCTTATTATTTTCTTGAGAAGTTCTAAGAGATGAAATTACAAACATCCAATGCTACAACCTTAGAACTACATATACGATACCAATGAGACAACATATAAAGCAAAGAAACACAATTACAACACTTTTATTACGGTGGTGGCTAGGCCACCCTGAGCAAACTGCTCACCTCCACTATTCCACTAAGTACCTACTACCTCTCACCAGCACAAGTACCAATTAACTTTGCCAGCAAATAGGACAAACTCCCTAATGTTTTTCAATTTCACCACAATTTAAACTGACCGTAGTAGAATAAATCATTCTTAAGCACCAAAACTTAAGAGTAATTTAGAGTTACATAAGGCATTAATATGTAAGTCCAAAAATAGCAGCAAACCTGTTCTTCAAAGGACACAACACGAGGCTGTATCTGATTGAGAGTATAATGCGCTACTTCCTTTTGAACCTCTGCTTCCAATCTCCCAAGTTCTTGTGCAAATGTCTGCAATAGCTGCCTTGATACCACCAAGGGCACATCATCCGATAACACTGCATAATTGTACACAAATACCGATTGCTATATTATTATTTTTAAGACCATGGTGTCCGGACCAGCTTGTACACTCAGGACTAATTCCACGAGATACATGTTAACTCCCACCAACAACAGGTACCATTTAACTTTGTCCATCAAAGCTCGGACAGGTGTAAAGAAATTACCTGGTGTTTCTATGAAACCTCGTGGTTCTTAACCCACCTCATTGACCACTAGGTCACACTAATTTGGGTGCACAAATATAAACTGCTATATAAATGCTCTATATCTATTTCAACTGAGAATTATTTCTAGCATGAATATAAATAAACAGAAACTTATGTGAGAGAGAGAGACTGAACTGTGATCAATGAATTGCTTGGCTTGTTGAATGTCGCTAGATGCGAGAACGGTGGAGAGAATGTGCTTGTACTGTTCGATTTTCTGGCGTTGGTCGCTGATCGCCGAAGCGCTAGCGAACGCACTCTCCATTGCGAATTAGGGTTTCGTATATCTCTCTGGCAAAACCAAATCCTCTCGACTACGTAATTGTTGCGAATGTCGTCGAGTTCTTTTACAAAGCGTTAATGGAGCTTACCAATTTTTGTTTGGCCTATAAATAGGGATTTGACAGTCATCCGTTTGCCTGCTTTGCTGTATGGGCTTAGAGCAAAAGTTTTAT